>BMAV01026213.1:173595-189630 GCA_019973955.1 Trichonephila inaurata madagascariensis | reverse complement strand
TAATAGGATAATTATTGTGCTATTTTTCCTTTCTCTCTCTCTATATATAATTTTTAAATTGGAACATATTGCAAAATGCGGTGGATGCTTATAAGACAAAATATAGATATCAGCTAAATATAGAAAAAGAACTCAGAGGGTCAATTTCTAAAAAACTTTGCTCTGCAAGACAAGCCCATGGAAGTCGCTAATACTTATTAAACTTGTTCTTAATTCAGTATTAATTAATTAGTTATAAAATAACTCTGTGCAGCACACACACACTGAAACATTAAAAGTATACCGGCTGAAGTATCCGCTCTTTGCACGAGTTCATTCATAAGAAAATAAAAGAGATTATTTCAGTGCTTCTCAAACTTTCAATACTAGCGACCCAATTGTCAATCATAATTTTTATCGCGCCCCCTTATATAATAATAATATATTGAATGCAATAAAAATGTACTTTGACGCTAAAGCTATATGATCTTAATTATAAGGGGTTTTCCAATAGGGACTTGACAATTTTGAATTTAGTTTGTGAACGCACCTTTTCACTTAACATCGAACTGTCACTGGCAGTTTATTCAGTAGACATAACCTTTTCATCATGGTGAAGTACACGAAAGAACAACGTCTGCAAATCTTAAAAATTTACTACAGAAATTCGGAGTCGGTGGCCGCTATTTTAAGATCGTTAACTCCGATTTTCGGTCGTAATTCTTGCCCTAGTAGACAGGCAGTAACAAGTTTAGTGAAAAAGTTTGAGTCTACATATTCGTTGTGTGATGTTGCCAGATGCCAGTGAGATGACGGGTTGATCGAAGTGTCGAAAATATCGCTGCCGTTGAAACGTCCGTAGCAAATGATCCAAATCAGTCAATTCCACGGCGTTCTCAAGAGTTGGGCATCGCCAAGACCACTTTATGGCGAATTTTGCGTAAAGATCTTACTTTACACCCATACAAGATCAGGCTCACTCAAGAATTGAAGCCGATGGACCATTCGAAGGGACGTACGTTCTCCGATTGGGCTTTGGAAAAGATGCGCCAAGATGATCAATTTCATCGTAAAATTATCTTCAGTGGCGAAGCTCATTTCTGGCTCAATGGGTTTGTCAATAAACAAAATATGCGGTATTGGGCGGGTGAAATTCCACATGTGCTTAATGAAAAACCACTTCATCCACAAAAGATAACTGTTTGGTGCGGTTTGCCTGCCGGCGGCGTCATAGGGCCATATTTTTTCGTTGACGATAGTGGTCGCCACGTTACTGTGAATGGTGATCGTTATCGCGCCATGATTATCGATTATTTTTGGCCCGAATTGGAATATATGGACTTGGACAGCATGTGGTTTCGACAGGATGGCGCCACAAGAAACACAGCACACGTTACAATAGATTTATTGAAGAACAAGTTTGATGTGAGCGTGTTATCTCAAGAAATGGACCAGTCAATTGGCCGCCTCGTTCGTGCGATTTAAAGCCTCTAGATTTTTTTCTTTGAGGCTACGTCAAGTCATTGGTCTATGCTAATAAGCCGACGACGTTGGAAGAGCTCAAAGCCAACATTGAATGCGAAATAGCAGCCGTTTCGGCCGAAATGTGTGGCCAAGTCATGGAAAATTGGGTCCAACGAATCGACCGCTGCAAACGTGCCCGCGGTGGCCATATGAGCGAAGTCGAGTTCCATTCATAAATGTTTTGAATGTACTTCAACCCGATAATAAATTTTTTGAAATATCTCAAATGGTTTTCATTTTATTTTGAAAAAAAGTTGTCAAGTCCTTATTGGAAAACCCGTTATAAACCGTACAAATTAATAAGATAAGTATTAAATTTTTTATATATGTTACTCTTAAGTAATGTATACTTTAAGCAAATTACTTTTAAGTAATAGGTTAATTATATTATTTTTCTTTCTCTAACTTTTAAATTGAAACAGATTGAGAGATAATATTTAATTCAAGATTTATTTCCTTCAAAATCCATTTCTAAAATTACAAATGTCATTAAAAAATAGTATAATCTATGTTGCTCTTTATCATATCCATTACATCTGGCATTCTCGTGAACGTTCAAGTGAGTCTAAACAACCTAACGGACGTCTGCACAAAACATGCAAAAATGCTGTACCTCGTACAATTCTAGTCAGTCTTGGCTGAATCGATTAGCTACCGAATCTCTCTTGAATGTACATTTCATAATTCACGCGTTAATTGTAATTCACGGTATTAAGTATTTACGGCAGTGGATTAAAACAAAATCATAGATATATTTTTAAATCGCAGCGAGCATTCGACGATAATAAAGCATCAACAAGTACACAGATGAGGGCAAATTGATAGCAAGTTACGAATAGGTTAGGGATTCATTTCAAAATACTTCAGAAGGGCTCTCAACTGCCGAAAAAGAGAGATCTTCATACATTTCACATAGTGACGAAATCAAAGGGCAATTTTGTAATAAATCACTCTTTGAATTCTGGATAGAGGTGGGTGCTGAATTTTATGCACTGAAAACAAAAGCATTTCGTATACTATTAGTATTTTTAACATCATACCTTCGTGAATCCTGATTTTCTGCAATGGCTACTTTGAAGACAAAATATAGATCTGAGCTAAATATCAAAAAATAACTCTGAGTGTCAATTTCTAATTTTTAGCCTTCCTTTGAAAAACTTTGCTCTGCAAGACAAGCCCATAGAAGTCACTAATAATTATTAAACTTGTTCTTATACTGACTGAAGTACCCACTCTTAACAAGAGTTTATTTTTTTAAAAATGATAATATATTATTCTTGATATAATAGCTTAATTGTAAGGATAGTAAAACTAAGTGCATGACAATGTATACAAAAATGTAAAATGATTTATTGAAATGAATACTCATATTATAAACGGTTTTGAACGAACTTTAATTTTAAGCCTCGCAGAATAAGCATTTAGAATAAATGTTGAGTAATAAAAAAAGAATATAAAATTCCAATGAATAACAATTGTGTTATTTTTTTAATATTTAAAGCAAGAAAACTTCAAAATGTTTTAGCCCGGGATCAAGTGTGCACTCGATATACTAACGTTAATGGTCGCCGGGAGTGACGCACCCCAATTCTTTTTTTTTTTATAATTATTTTCAATATACAAGATAAAAATCACAATTTCAGTGAATAATTTAACTAAGAGAAAATATACTTACCTATTTCAATGATTTTTCAATTTTTCTTTCATAATTTGAGAAAAAATCCAATAAAACTGAACTAAATTTTTCCAAATGTGCGTGATCTTAATAAAGGACACAAATCATAGACACTTTTCGCTAACATTACAGGAAAGTTATTTGCAAGCAAAAGTGTCACATTTTGTTCACGTTATTGGTTTTAATGTCCTTTGATGATTGACAAATATCCTGTTGAACTTTTTCTTGCTTGTGTCTTTTTGACAGGATGAAGTGCATTTTGCGGTACACTTATGGCTTCATATTTTCTTGATAAAGTCCTTAATGTAGCTATTGAAAATTTTCCTTTCGTTTCATGTTTATTGCTTTTCTCAAATTTACTTTCGCTAACATGATTACTATGCATTATTTCAGCAAGTGTTTCCCTTGTTTGATCAGCTTCAATTTCCTTTCAGAGAGATCACAGATGCCCAATTCTTTTTTTTATAGTCTGCTCATTTACATTTATATACCCCATAATCAGTCATACAACATCACAATTAAAACCACTAAGTTATTCATGGGGGAAAATGCAGCACGTTCAAGAAAATATTTTTGAACAAAAGTGGTCGCGCCAGGAACTAGGTCTAAACAAGTACCTTAAGATTCTAAAAAACGTTTGCCACTTCCAAAAAAGGAGATATGTGATCAATTCATTTTAGCTCCCATTAAGACTGTCATATTGGAGGATTCTCTGTCAAGGTCATTGGTAATAAATAAACAGTTCCCCCCCCCTCACACACACACACACAGAATTAATGATTTTTGTATTATGTTTCAGTATACTCATAAAAATAAATCTTGGCCAATTAATCCTTCAAAGTGCTCAATATGCTTATCCATGTATCATAAAACTCTTTCACATTGTTAAAAAAGCGCAACAGAATTATATAATTTACAACTTTGCTAAAAAAAAGGGACGCAGATAACCATACTAGTAAGTTCGAAAGTCAGCAAAAGTAATATTTTAGGTTAAAAGAAATGTAATAGAAAAATCTCTCATCGTAGGATTACAGCAAAGCAAACAAAATATTTTTTTTTATTTAGTTATAGGATCAAAGATAGCTAATGAGCGTTCAAAGTAGAATCTTTTATTTTTGATGACCTTTTATCACCAGATGATATAAATAAATCATATCAATGTAAATCTGTATTTTTTTTATTATATCAGAAAATATATTTTGTTTTACTTCATTCCAGTAAATTAATTTTTTTTAACTTTTTATTTTCGATATGCTCGCGCTCCCCCCAGGGCGGCGTTCCCCACAGTTTGAGGAACACTGGTTTAAACAACAGTCCCCATAAACTTGTTTTATGAGTTTTCGAAGCACTTTTACCAAGTTTTGTGTTAACTTGGTAAAAGTGCTCTTTTCTCCACCTTGAAAAAAAATTTGCTTCTGAAATGAACACTCGTCTTCTCTCAGATACTAAACTAATTGTTGGCAGTGTATCAGCAAACCATGACAATTACAAAAAACTTATCTTAAAACTTATTTGACACACTGTGTACAGACAAAATTTGAAGTCTTTATATGTAACAGTTTCAAAGAAAACGGTACATTAAAAAGCTTAAACACTTCGCTGATTTGCCGTAGTGGCACTCGGGCAATACTTTTTTCTACTCTAATCTTCTGATTTGCTCGTATTTTTTGTTTGTTTCGTGAGAGCAATGTTTCTAACAGATGTCTCTAATAGTCGAGTTCAGTTAGGATTACAAAAAATGTCTAAACCGGTTTCAAGGTTAGGTTTTACTTCATTCTTTTAGACTAGATAAGGCGGGAATCTTCTTTTTACTCCATCGTTGCGAACAGTGTTTATTTAAATTTGGAGCTTAAAATAGAAGACAAATGGGTGATTATGAGAGGCTCATAAGAGAAAATAATTCTGGTACTGACTCAGTGAGTCTGAAATTTCTGTAAATGATTCTGGAAATTGCTATCGGATTTCTCTTGTGATGTAGATAGAATGGATCAGCATCTCACAAATTACTTAATAACAAAAACAAGAAATAATACAAAAAATATTCTTTTAGATACATTGTTGTGGATTGCTTTCGTTTAATATCAGAAACTGGGAGGAAAATTATATAAAAAAATCCAGGCTTGATATTATAGATCGCCTTATTGTAAGACATGGGGTGGTAAATGAGAAAAAAGGACGACGAGGAACTTACGATTGAGTGCCAAAACTTTTCCTCCCACCGACAAAAAATTGAGACCAAAAAGGCAATGTTTTGTGTGTTGGTAGAAAAAACGGGTGAAAAAAGAAATACGATATTTTTATCCCGATTAAGATGTTGGACTATGCTTGTCTCCCTGTTTTAAAATTTACCTCACAAAAACAGAATTTTAAGAGAATAACTAATTGTAAGACAATATTATATTTTTAAATCTATTATACATTTTTGTAAAGTGTTCTTTTGAGTTCACTTATTTCTTCGGAAAAAACCAACTTAAAGGGAAAATATGTTTTTTCAATGAAAATAAAAATCAGCATAATTATTTAAATTCAATATTTGTAACATTTCTGACTGCTGATTTGAGTTTTATATAAACTCAAATCGGCAGTCAAATCACAATTATATATTTATTTCATCTAAAACATGTTTACAAAAAATATGCTTATTTTTCGACATAATATGACAGAAAAAATAAACTGTTAAGTGGTTAATTTAACATTGTCTGTATAGGGCAGGGGTGGGCAGACTTTTACATGGAATGGTCTTCTAATTTTTTCAAGGTCCACTTTGGGGCATAAGGGGGATGAGCTGAAAAAAGCTCAGCAATATTTATATTATAAAAATAATAAATGCAGAATATATGTACTTACCTACATAACTGGAATAAAAAATCTTACTCATTTCAAACCATGTTTTAAGCAAAACGCAATAATTTTCCTACCAATTTAATAATACCAAATAATGCATTTATTATCAAATAATTCAAAATACATTAAAAAAGAAATGATTTTTCTTTAAAGTTAGTTATGGTCTCAATAGAAGTCTACATACTAATCTTGAATATGTAGGAACATAATTGATTACTAACCTAGCACTGGATTCTGGAAAACGGGAATGATAATTACTTTCATCGTTGAAAATGCAGATGTAGGTAGAGTGTAAGAACGATGTTAAATGTTTTTTTTAAAATTTACTTTGTTCCGAAATTTATTCTTTTACTATTGCTTCTAGTCTAGCAAATTCTTGAAAACGTCTTTCAAATTCGGTTTTATTATTCATTGATTTTTCTTTGTTTAGTGCAATCTTTAACCAACTCCTCAGAAATATTTTTGAAGTCTCTTTAATTCATTCTTCATCAACTGAGAAGATGCTAGCTTTAACTTGTTTTTGAAAGTATTAATAAATCGAATCAATTCTGCTATTGTGTTTGATTTTTCTCTTGCAATTTTAAGTTCATTAAAAGTCCTATCAAAAATATAAAATCTAAATAATCAACCCAACGGCATCACTAAGTTGTTCAACGTACGCTTCAACTTTGGATTCTAAAAACTTTTACCTCCAGTAATAGGTCCCTGAATGATTGTGAAAAAAAAATATTACGACTTAACCAATGAATATCTGCATGATGTAACCCATGGAATGAGATTTGAATTGGGCCCGAGAAACATTCTTCTCTTCCTCGAACTGAGTTGACAATTTACGTGCAGATTCCCATGACATGACGCCTACTTGAAATGTTACAATAGAGAGCCTGTTGGGGAAGAATGCAATTATAAGAAAGGAAACGCCTCTGATACACATAGATAGAAACCCATTGACTGTCGTTGATGGGGCCCCTCAGTTGTCATCGATGCAACTTTATAAATCGGAATTCGTTCTCGGTATTTTTTGAAAAAGCAGTAAACATTTTCACCTCGTGTTTTCCTCTTTCCTTGTTAATAATTTTTCTTTTACTCTCCTATTCTTAAAAGATGAAAAGTAGAGAAACATCAACCCGTAGATTCGCTAGGAAAAGCAAATGCAATATCTTCAGTCATCATTCCTATAAGGCGTACAGTTCTGGCGCACGGAAATTATTTGAAAGTCTTCATAATTATATTTAATGATCAAAAATTATAGTAATTAATGTAAATTGGGTATTCCTTTCTGTTAAAGTTAATATGATCTTAATTAATTTATGTCCAGTTGGAGTTGGATCAAGAATAAATGATTGGTAAGTGGAACTATAGTTTTTAAGCAAGGAGCTAAGGATATTAACACAAGCGGTCATTTACACGTGGGAGAATATATACAAGAAATAGTGTGGGAAGTTAACAAAATCAAATTTAATAATTGTTAAATATTTAACAAATACAATCCAACATAACATTGTACATATACAATAAAGAATAATAGGTAGTGTTTAAAAGGGCACCCTTGAGCATTTTTTTATTTATGTATTTAAAAATTACATTTTAGCATTTCATATAATGTTTATTTAAGAAAACGATACGAGATAAAATTTTGCACATATTATTCACACAGTTTTACAAATTTAATTTCTTTTTAAAAATTTGGAAATTTTTAAAAATTTACTCTTTTTGAGTTAATTAATTTTTTGACATGAAATTTTTGTAATATTTCTGTGATGATGTTTTAAAAACTTTTAGGGATAGATTTTACAATACCTTAATTAGTTTTGGAAAAAAAATAACAAAATATTGATATATATATGTATATATATATATATTACTAAATATTGCTTAAATCAGAAATACCCAATTAATTTTAATAATAGTTATATGAATAGAGCTATTCAAAATAGTTAGGAATAAAAATTCTGAGATTGATAATAGTTTATTACTAAAATATTTCATAGTTATAGTTATCTCCATAATCTAATATTAGATAAAATTAGTTATTATTATTTTATTCATATTTATATATACTCTAGTGTTATTAAAGTTATGCTATAATTTGCAACCCTTATTAATTTTTATTTCTATTCTTTTTATACTTTTGTTCAGTGCTACATTTCAGCCCTTCACATGATTTAAATCTGCATTAGGGTTCAGAATCTGGCAATAACTATTGCACTCAGATTTAGCGCGGGCTTTGAATTTGTAAGTGCAATTTTTAGGTAAGTTACCTCTATCTTGTAATGGATTTAGATATTCCTATGCATTATTTTATATTGGTTTATGCTCAGTGTTATTTTCATTAAGGGGAAGGTTGGCTGGCCAAAAAACATGTTCAACCCCACTTTTATATAAATTATTTTATATATTAGCTGTCCTAAGTCAGCAATGTTTATAACACTAATTTTTAATCTCGGTTACTCATATGTCCATCATTGTGTGATTTTCCTACTGTCTATGTGTTTTTCTAATGTGATTGTTGGATGTTGTGACGGGCTCACGCGTCTTTTCTTTAACATAACCTCTGGTTTCATTGATGGCCAAGATTAATGGCAACTCTTTTCCAACCAAATCCCAAGAAGCGAAATGCGAATAAGAAATGCAAATAAGATAGCTTTTAAAAGAACAGAAGTTTTAGTAAGCAGAATGGCAATTTGGGGAATGTTATGTTTGGAGGAGACACAAGCGTGAATAGACAGCCTATCGTAAAGTTACCTAGAAATACAGCGAATATTACAAGGTTCATACCATTGCACGCGCGCCCAGACGTTTCCATATAAAGCTTGAAGTTAAGTTTGGATTAAGGTAGGACTGATTATTTGATATTATATATTGGACTTGCAATATTATTAGAAGTAAGATTAGGCGGAAAATAATTATAACGTAGAGAAAGTGGTCTAAGTTACGCGATTCGGTTTTATCTATTTTTGTGTGTTCGTTCATTCTAGATTCTCACTTATTTAAATTTATCTAAAATGATAGATATTTAAGTTCTATTCTTAATAAAGTCATATTAAGAATATAAAATGTCTGTTTATTTAGAAAACCCCACACCTCTAGCTCACGCTGACAATCAAAGATACGGTCACCAAAGGGAGGCTATATCATATTGGCGCCCAATGAAATTCAATTTATATGACCCCGGGGTAGGAAGCTCGAGTGGGTTTGGTATTTTAAAAGAAGTTTGCTTTTACGAGTCAGAAAATGTGGCCGACTTTTTGGAAGCCATAGACAATCAAATAAAATTACAAGAAATACCTAGCGATTTAGCATATGCTTATTTGAAAAGTCATCTCCGGGGAAGAGCCCGAGATTGGTATCAGATATTCGGATCAGTGTTAGTGCAGGATACCGCTACGGATTTCGCGCTGCTAAAAGAAGAATTATCAAAAGCATTCCCCTCCATAAGGAATAAGAAAGATTTGGAGACAAGGTTTATGCATCGCAACAGGGAAGGAATTGGGAGCCAACGGATTTTGTTTACGATTTATTAACATTGCACCAAAAACTGGAACTAGGGATGTCGCAGTCGGACATAATAGATCACATTCTTGTTAGACTCGAAACACAAATTCAGGACTACATGGAAGTCCGAAATCCACAAAACACGGTACAACTTTGGAGATCTTAGCTAAATTTGAAGAGAGGTATTCTTGCAAATCAACGCGGGGTTCGCAGAATAGTAATAATGTGGAAAGACGAGGTCGGAATGATCATAGAATGTCTAATGTTGGTGATAATCGCAGAAATTGGAGAAATTCAGAAGTTGGGCGTAGACCAAAAATGGCAGAAATGATTATAGGGGTAACTACGAGGATGGCCGTCAAGTAAAACAATGGTTAGATAGTAAGAATAGATTTCAAAACGATGACCGCAGATTCAACGATAGGGGATACCAATTTAGAAAAGGAGATCGAAATGATGGACCGCAGAAATACAGGTTCGAGTGAGAATTTCAGTCGAGGCGATAAGATGCAAAGGAGACGATTGAATGTTTTGAAAGTTAATGATGTTCAAAGTAATCAAAAGAACTCGGTAGTGGATATACCGATTAAACTTTCTGCGATATGTATGTCTCCAGTGGAGCTTCCATATGTTCCTATTTTATTAAATGAAACATTTTTGAAAGCGTTATGGGACACTGGAGCGGAGAAATCATTTATATCTGAGGAAATATATAAAAAATATTTTTTTTATAAGCAAGTAAAAAAATCGCGTGCTCAGGTGATCACGACACAGGGAGCGAAATGTCAAAATATAGGAATTGTAGAATTGAATATTCGAATTAGGGAGTTGGAAAAACCTTGGTTGTTTCATGTGTTGACAGATTTGGAATACCCATGTATTCTTGGGGTAGATTTCATAGGTGGATCAAAGATTGTTTTAGACTTTGATCGAAAATCGTTAAAATTCCCGATTCGCAAATATATATATATATATATATATATATATAGATAAGGTGGTTAAAACCTTTAAGGAAGAAAATGCAGAAATAGATCTGTCTAAGACAAAGTTGCAGGATAAGAAAAAACCGAAGTTACAAAATTTGTTCAATCCCTGTACGCGTCACCAGTTGTGTTATGTAAAAAAAATAATGGGTTACCACCGGATAATCCAGAAGCATATAGATTTGCTGTTGACTATAGGAAACTTAATTCAGTCACGATGTATCCACGCTATCCCTTACCGTTAATAGATGATTTAATAAAGAATATCCCCTATACGACAATAATGTCATCTCTTGATCTAAGAAATGGGTACTTTCAAATGGAAGTAAACCCTAGAGATATTGTTAAGACCACGTTCGTAGTAAAAAGTGGCACTTACGCATTTCGGCGTATGCCATTTGGCTTATCAGGGGCGGATCCCAATTTTCAGAAAGCGATAGAAATTATATTGAAAACGGTGATAGGGAGGTTTGTGAATGTTTACATGGACGATGTAATTATCTCGTCTCCATCATTCACTCAGCATGTTGAGCATTTAAGGTAGGTTTTTACGTTATTGCAAGATGCAGGATTGACATTAAATAAAGAAAAGTGTAGATTTGGTTGTTATGAATTGAAGTATTTAGGATTGATTATTAGTAAGGAAGAAATCAAAACAGATGAAACAAAGGTTCAAGCCATACTTGATATGAAACTACCGCGTAATTCCAAGGAGGTATCACAGTTTTTGGGTATGTCCCAGTTTTACGCGAAATTTATTAAAAATTATGCTGATCTTTGCGAACCCCTTTATAATCTTAAACGAAAATTAAAAAAAAATTTCTGGTCAAATGAGGCGCAGAAGGAATTCGATGCGGTCAAGGCGGCCATAACAAAGACGCCAGTTTTAAAATTGCTGCATTTCAAAAAACCTTTCGAGTTATTTACAGATGCAAGTTCAATAGGTGTGGGAGCGGTTCTAAATCAAGAACAGAGACCAGTTGTATTTGCTTCACGTACTCTTAGCAACGCTGAGAGGAATTATACGGTAACCGAGAGAGAATGTTTAGCACTAGTTTGGGCGTGGAATAAATTCAGAACATATTTAGGATCACTGCCGATTAAAGTTATTACTGATCACACTGCTTTAACACATTTAACGCATGGGAAAAATTTGTTGAGCAGGATGATCAGATGGGCACTCAAATTAGCAGAATTTAATATAGAATGGGCACATAGGCCTTTAATTTAAAATGCGGTGGCGGATGTTTTATCCAGAAACACGGTTGAAAGTATAATGGGAGAAAAAGTTAATTGTGCAATAATCAGAGATTTAGTACTTACGTAGCGCGAGAACAGTTAATAACACAGCAAAAGAATGACCCAGAATTAGGTCATATCTATAGATATTTAGAAAACCCGGAAGATAGCTCAGTTAATGCGACGATATGTGAGAATTGGTCCCGCGATTTCCGTTTAATTGAGGGTTTGTTGTTTTATGCGAAATATGCAACTTCACTAGGTGAAATGAGAGTATACATTCCAAAGTCTTTAAGGAATAAAATAATGAGAGAATTTCACGACAAGCCCATAGCACAGTGCTTCTCAAACTTTCACTACTGGCGACCCAATTTTCAATCATAATTTTCATCGCGCCCCCCCCCCAAAAGTAATAATGTATTGAATGCAATAATAATGCACTTTGAGTATTAAATTTTGTATACGTTACTTTTAAGTAAAATATATTTTAAGCAAGTTACTTTTAAATAATAGTTATAATGTTATGTTATTTTTCCTTTCTCTAATTTTTAAATAGGAACAGATTGCAAAATGATATTTAATTAAAGATTTATTTCCTCCATCATCCATTTCTAGAAGTACAAATGTCATTAGAACAAGTAATATAAAAAATAAATTTTTAAGTCAATTCCTATACTTAGGCCAACAAAGAAAAATTTATTTTAGTTACTTTTTATTAAATAGTTACAATTAATACAAATATGTAATACATATGACAGAATCACAATGTTAAGCTACAAAATAGAAAGCAATTTTCCTTGCCAATTTTTCATTTTCCTTTCTATATATGGCATTGGACTGTTCTTTTTTGTGTTACTATTTATTCATTAATTAAATTTAATTAGTGCAAGAAAATAGTATAGTAAAGAAGAAACCACACACATTCTCAGAAATTTAAAAAAATAAAAAAAATAAATGTATTTGAACTTGAATGAATGAATAAAAAGTATTTTATCTACGATTGAAAATTTGAACAAGATATATATGAGAGAGTGAAATTATAGTAGAAATTTAAAAATAGTCTACTTTATGTTGCGCTCTATCATATACATCACATCTGTCATTCTCACGAGCGTCTGCGTGAGTCAGGCCAAACTATCGGACGTCTGCGCAAAACATGTAATAATGCTGTACCTCGTACAATTCCAATCAGTCTTGGTCGATTCGATGCTTCTATAGCTACCAAATCTCTCTATCCTGAATGTACATTTTATAATTTGCTCTTTAGTTGTAATTCACGGTATTAAGTATTTACTGCAGAAGATTGAAACAAAATCATGGATAAATTTTTAAGTCGTAAACGAACATTCTACGATAATAAGGCATCAACAAGTGCACAGACGAGCATAGTTCCGAAAATTAAATCAAGGAAATATTCTCAAGAATACTTGAATTTTGGATTTACCATTACTGAAGTAAATGGAGAAGAAAAGCCCCTGTGTGTTATTTGCTCAAAAATATTGGCAGCAGACAGTATGAAACCTAATAAACTTAAAAGACATTTCGAAACGCTTCATGGTGAGTACATTAACAAATCTCGAGAGTTCTTTGAATCAAAATTAAAATCATATGAAAAACAAAAAAATTTTTAAAAAAAACTTTGTCAGTGAATGAAAAAGCTTTACTTACTTCTTGCAAAGTATCATATAAAATAGCCAGATGTAAAAAGCCCCACACTATTGCCGAAGAGCTTATTTTGCCTGCAGCAATTGAGATTGTAGAAACTATGTTTGGAGACAATTTTGCCAAAGAGTTGCAGTCCATACCCCTATCAAATGATACTGTTTCCCGTCGAATTGATGATATCGCTGAAGATGTAGAGCAACAGCTTTTCGGTAAGTTGCGTGATAAATTGTTTTCAATTCAGCTTGACGAGGCAACAGATAGCAATAAAGATGCTCATTTCACTGCGTATGTTCGATTTTGGGATGGTATGTCAGCAGTAGAAGAACTACTTTTTTGCAAACCAATAAAACTTAAAGCAACAGCAATAGCATTATTTGATATTTTAAATAATTTTATAAACGAGGCAAATATAGAGTGGAAAAATTGTGTCGGAATATGCACCGATGGCGCTCGTACAATGTCAGGAAGATTTAAAAGTATACAAGCACTTGTTAAACAAAAATCTCCACTGTGCATCTGGACACATTGCATGATCCACAGAGAAGCTCTGGCTTCCAAAGAAATGAGTCCTGGTCTGAATATTGTGCTAACGACAATTGTGACTGTAGTAAATTATATAAAAATGAGACCCCTAAAATCAAGAATCTTTTCTGGACTTTGCAAAGACATGGGCGCAGTGCATTCATCATTGCTATTTTATTGCGAAGCAAGATGGCTATCACGCGGGAAATTTTTGCAACGTGTTTATGAATTAAGAAATGAAATTACCATTTTTCTAGAAGAGGAAAACTTACCGGAAGCTGAGAAATTTCGTGATGGTTTATTTCTGATGAAGTTGAGCTACTTAGTCGATATATTTGAGAAATTAAATATATTGAATCTTCAACTTCAAGGATCCAATGTACATATGTTTGACACGAGTGATAAAATTAATGCTTTTAGTAGAAAATTAGAATTATGGAGCCGAAATTTAATGCAAAAAAACCTAGAAATGTTTGAAAATGCGGATAAATGTGTACAAACTTAGAAAACTGAACAACATGTGAAAGTTGTTTATAAAACTATTGAATATCATTTAGCTATGTTGGCAAAAAGTTTTAAAAAATATTTTTTTGCTGAGGACAACTTGATAGCAAGTTACGAATGGGTTAGAGATCCTTTTCTAAATACCCCAGAAGGGCTCTCAACTATCTCAACAAATTTTCATAGATTTCACATCCAGTGGCGAAATTAAAAGACAATTTTGTAATAAAACTCTCTTTCAATTTTGGGCAGAAGTAGATGATGAATTCTCTGTACTGAAAACAAAAGCATTTCGTATACTACTACCATTTTCAACATCGTACCTTTGTGAAACCGGATTTTCTGCGGTGGCTGCTTTGAAGACAAATTATAGATCTCAGCTAAATATAGAAAAAGAACTTAGAGTGTCAATTTCTAATATTAAGCCTTCATTTGAAAACCTTTGCTCTGTAAGACAAGCCCATGGAAGTCACTAATAATAATTTAACTTGTTCTTAAATTAGTATTAATAAATTAGTTATAAAATACATTGTGCAGTACTGATACATTTATAAGTACACTGGCTGAAGTACCCGTTCTGCGATTATTTTTTAAAAAAATAATACATTATTCTTGATATAATAGCTTAATTGTAAGGAGAGTAAAACCAAATGCACAATGTATACAAAAATATAAAATGATTTTTTAAATGAATGCTCCTATTATAAATAGTTTAAAACGAACTGTAATTTTAAGTCTCACAGAATTAGCATTTAGAATTAATATTAAATAAGGAAAATGAATGTAAAATTCTAAAGAAGAATAATTGTGTTATTTTTAATATTTAAAGCGAGAAACCTTCAAAATGTTTTAACCAGGGAGCAGGCGCCCAATCCACGCTAACGTTAATGGTCGCGCGGTGTGACTAAGTCACCCCAATCCTTTTTTTTATAATTATTTTTACTATACACGATAAAAATCACAATTCCAGTGAATAATTTAATTAAAAGAAAATATACTTACCTACTTTCAAGGACTTTGTATTTTTCTTTGATGATTTGAGAAAAAATCCAATAAAACTAAAGAAACTGTTCCAAATGTGCGTGACCTTAATAAAGAACATAAATCACAGACACTTTTCACTAACAATACAAGAAAATTATTTGCAAGCAAAACTGTCATATTTTGCTCACGTTATTGTAATTTTGCTGTTCTTTGATGATCTACAAATGGCATGTTGAACCTTTTCTTTCTTGTGTCTTTTTGGCAAGGTGAAGAGTTACATTTATGGCTTCATAGCTTTCTTGATAGAGTTCTTTAGGCAGCATTTGAAAATTTCTATTCAACTCAAGCGGTTCATATCTATCGCTTTACTCATATTTACTTTCGCTATCACGATTAGTATGCAATATTTCATCAGGTTCTTCAATTGTTTGATCAGTTTCAATTTCCTTCAATAGAGATCACAGATGCCCATTTTTTTTTATATTCTGCTCATTTACATTTATAAACCATAATAAGTTGTACAACACAGCAATCAAAACCACAAAGTTAATCATAGGGGAAAGTATAGCATATTCATAGAAAATATTTTTGAACAAAAGTGGTCGTGTAGGGAACTCGATCAAA
>BMAV01026213.1:0-164731 GCA_019973955.1 Trichonephila inaurata madagascariensis | reverse complement strand
CAATGGTCCAGAACTTTGTGGAATTAATCCACCAGCCTAGCGGGATTTCTACGTAAATGTAACACTACAAAATGAGTCATGTCATTTACCTTTCATCCAACGTTCCATCGGCCCAGCATTTATGACGTTTCTACTAAGAGAAATTCCTTTCACAGGAAGAGAGAATTATTGGATTCCGCTTGCAAGAAAATTTTGTTTTTATCGCACCCCAAAAGATGATTTGTATCAAATGATTACTCCAAAGTCTTTGGTTCAAACTCTACAGAATATCTTTACATATACTTCTCTGAAAAATGCATTCATTGAAGAATTGGCTGATTTATTTAGTTCTTACGACGTTCAGAAGGAAATGTAGAAACGTAGATTACGCCGTACGGAATCCTTGTCTGAATATTTTTTGGCCAAGTGAGAAATTGCTTTAAAAGCACACTTGCTTATGGACGACCCATCTGTTGATGAACACTGTATTTATGGAATCTCAGAAAAGTTAAAGGTATATAAAAAGGTTTTTATGCAAAATTATTGCTATAGTTTGGATAATAATAATAAACTAACAAATGTAAAACAATATGATTTTCTACAGCTAATAAAAATTATATGTGTTCTGATAATAAATTTCAAACTAAAGGTAAATTGAATGCTACTGTTAATAAGAATGATGTACGCATACGTTGTTATAATTGTGGATTATTTAAACATACATCGAATGAATGTTATAAAAATAAAGGTTTCAAATGTTTCCAATGGAATCAGTTTGGACAAAAAACCTTTCAGTGTGTAGCAAATAAGTCCGGTATTAAAAATGAAGTTGTTAATAAAATGAATTCCTCAACAGAAATGCGTAAAAGCGTTAAAATTAAGGATTATGATTTTGATGCCCTTATTCATATGGATAGTACTATAACTTTAATACGTGAAAATGTTTATCAAATTCTAGGAAGACCGACATCAAATACCACGAATATAAAAAAAATGAATATCAAGTGAAATTAAGCCCTTTCTATCTTTAAAATCTACTATTGATATCGAAGATAACAAATTTAATATGGAGATATATATTATTGACAATTCGCAAACAACTATTGATGTAATTATTGGAACTAATATCTTAAAACAAAAGGAATTCAAAATTAGCGCAAATGGTACAGAATTAATACCTAAAAAAAAGATCACTTTATTAATTTAATTAATGTTTCTAAGGCATATATAACCAATCGGAATTAAAAGTTAACGTTCTTGATGTATTGCAGCTAAAATTAAAAAATGCAGAAAATAAATGTAAAAATTTAGAAACGCAAGTACGAAACTCATTTACACTGCCAGTAGGAAAAACGGAGCTATTGGATAAATTGCGTAAATTAGAAGAATCAAATTTAGCTGACAAGTTAGTTAAGCTTGAAAAAAAGTATGAGATTTTACAAGAAAAATTTAAAATTACAGAAAAGCGACTTTTTGAAAAAGAAATTGAATGTGCTTCGTTAACAGAAAAAATACTCATCGTAAACACACTAACGGAATCAAACGACCCTCCTAAAACATCCGTGTCAACTAAAGAACGAGAAATTAAGTCTAGCAAACGAAAACTAATAAGTTAAAGTCTAGTGGAAGAAATGCTAATAAAACAAGAGATAGTGATGAAAATGAAGCCCTTGCCGAAGAGAAAAATGCTTTGTTTCGACAGATCTATTTCCGAAACTCCATCATTTTGGATACGAAGTTGAAGAGCCGAACAAGACGAAAGAACGCATTTGACATCGACTACAGTTATTTCATGAAGATGTGCTCAACGGACGAAGTCTGACGATATTACGACTGAATTTTGATTACCCCAGGAATCTTTCAAATTAATTTTTATTCACTTTAAAAGGTTAAATAAATTCGAAATTTTGTTCACTTGTCCAGGATCGATTACAATACAATAATTTAATAATTTGGTTCCATTGTCCTGATAAGGATCATCAGGATTAATGATTTCCCATTTTCAGATCCCATCCAGCATCTGGCGACTCATTTCAGTTCCCTTTTCCAGATTTGGCGATTAAAAGATTAAGTCACAACTTGGTTCGATTAACTATAAAAGGGTGTTTTTTTTAGTTTTTTCAAACTATTATGTATTGTTTTACAGTCTCTATGCTTAAAAAAATGGTGATTTTCTGTCGCCAAGAGTGGCTCCTGTTCAGGTTGTTCGAGTGTGGCGAGCGATAATCACCAGAGACAGACCTATAGAGAGAGAGAACGACTAATAGAGAATGACTAATAGACTTCAATGTTTTAGTATAGTATTTGTGGAGTCCCCTTTTTCCTTGTTACTGTTAAAATAAAGTTTTGTTTGTTATTGTTAGCATTATTACCTAACGAGCCACAACATCAACATTATATATATATATATATATATATATATATATATATATATGTATGTATGTATGTGTATAATTTGCCGAGTGTAAGGAATTCTTTATAAATGATCATTATTTTTGATGTTGATGTTTCATTTGATGAGGAGTCCTTTGGAATAATAAATCTGCTTTATTGTACATATAACACAAAACAGGAAATGGACGGCACGACAAAGACAAGTTGCAGCTGGTTACACATATAAAAGACAAAGAAACAAACAGGGTGGTTTTCCATAATCTCGGATTATATAAGAAGAGGCAAACGGTACAACTCACGTGATCTCCATAGACGAAGATTGTTTATTGGTGGGAAGATATTGCTCAAAGGATTTCCGTTAGGCGGGTAGCTAGTTATAAATTATGCGCGAGTCCTAAAGGTCAGGACAATTACAAAATCAAAACATCTTCAGGATTAAATTGATAGAAATTATTACACACATATATATAGCGAAATTGCAAAAATAAAAACGACGCTCCTGGTCTCCGGGCATTAGTTCCTGGGCCAGGATTGGACGGTAAGGATATGCACCGTACGTATGTAATATGTTCCCCACCGTCGATTTTGACTAGGAACAAGCCTTGCTAATATCCCGGACACTACTTTCAAGATGAGCCAAGGCATATCCTAGAACATCCTCAGTGGGTATTCGCAAGCTTGAAGATGTGGTACGAGACAAGGAAATACGTCTATGACATCTCCCAGTTTTATACAAGAGTTGAACAGCACAGGAAATTGTACAATAAGATGGATATTGTTACGAATTTTGTGTAAATAGTGTAAATAATTTGTATTTGAGTGTTTAATGCATTTATATTACTCTATGTGTAATGTTTATTGCGTGTTAAAATTGTACCGTTCACAAGCAAACGCCGTCCCTTACGATATAGTGGCGATTCAATGAGAACTTGGTGAAATCTTGGTGATAGAGCCAAGTTGGCATCATACTTAACGATCAGGTTTGCGGCCAATTTGCCGACCATTTTGGTGTCATTGGCGACAATGTTGACGAGTTTAAGACCCTCTGGATTCTTCTAGAAAATAGTGGATCTCGCCACTAATTTCACGCTCTATGACGCGTGCGGATTTTTCTGGAAGTTTCCGTAGGGTTTATAAATAGAGCCGTCCTAGTCGCAACTAGTCAATCTTGATTAAACTAGCGAGAAGTGAGCATTGTTTTGACTAGCGATTAGCTCAGCTGTGCTTGTGAATAATCTTTCACTTACGTGTATTTTTAAACACTGATGATTGTGTTTGATTGCTGTTGAAGGTGTGAAGACCTTTGGGGATTTACTCTGTCAATATTGCTGCTTAATTCTGTATTTAAAGGATTGGATTTTTGATAATAAATTCGCATCGCTCTTAAAGAACTGTTTATTTTCTTTGTGATTGTTTTGCATAAAATCCTAGAACCCGGATCTACGTAACAATATCTTCGACTGGGAAATTTAATGGCATAAAGTCTTGCCACCTCTTTCTTATTTCGATTACACTGCCCATACAACAGTACCATTTCACAGTATTCCTCATTTGTATACATCTCATTCTCCTGCACTAGAATTCGTAATATTATAATACGACTTTATGCAATTGTAATCGACTACACAACAGATTTTGAAAGTTCCCCAAGATCAGTACCGCAGCAAATCAGTCTGAAAAAAGTCGCACCAAATAAATCTATTTCTTTGGAACTGCTTTTGAAATGCTTTCTTCATCCAAAATATTTTATTTTGTCAATGTTTTACACGTACACAGAATAAATTTTATTTCTTAAGTTGTGACGGGTCTTTACGCGACCTTCAACAACTAATACTCTTGGGGAATCTTTGGGCTAGCATACGCGTTTATTTCCCAGCCATCCCTCTCAAGAAGAAACCCTGATATGCAAATTAGTTAGAGTATACAAAGTTAGAGTTTGTAGGTGAGAAGGAGCGGAGCATCTGAATGCAGCGTTACTAAGGTGAGATTTAGGATTTACGCATCTTGACTTAAGGACGAAGTTTGGCTAAATTAGTGGATCTGGAATTAATATGATTAAAGCTTAACAAATCTGATTACGTGCGCTTATTCATTTAGGGTTGTTGCTTTCTTTATATCACTGCTAGGGATTCCTTTTGTAGTTAACTTTGTTGTTGACTAGTACAACTGAATAATAATAAATTAGATTTATCTTGTAGAGTTCTGGCCATGCTTCGTTTCCTCCCACATCTTTAGGTAGACAGGACAATGAGGAAGCGACTTCAGGGGGAAGTCGCTTACAAAGTACTCAATTATTGTATTATTAACGTAATGTATGTACGTTAAAATTTAAAAACGATTTACATAAGAGTGACGTGCAAGAGCGAAAGTTTCCTGGCAGAGTTCCAATTAATTTCACTTTGGAGACGGTCCTTTACTAGCTTCTTGAAAATGGCCGAGAAAATGGATTAAGGTATCCGACTACGTTCGAAACCGTGATTTTAAAAAGGCGCATAAATGGATAATTCTCATGATATTTAGTGTCACTTAGATTTGAATACACGTATAAAACTGTTTTAAGGACATTTTAACAAAAAAAAATTATTTAAATACAATATTTCGGCAAAAAGTTAACTTAGAAGAACCTTTCTTCAAAATGTTCTCCTTTTGTGGAAAATGCTTCTATTATAACCTGAAAAATGGGTGGTAACCTGAAAAATTCACATTATTTTCAGAGTTACCACCCATTGAAATAATTATCGGTGTTTTTTTCTTAAAATTTCTCCCCTCTGTTGTCGTAAGACATGGATAAACGCACTTCTAAGTTATATATTTCAAAAATTCTAGTTGAGCCTCTGTATAGAGGTCTGAGCTATATACAGGAAAAATATTATTATAATAGAAACATGTTTCACAAAAGGAGAATATTTTGAAAATGGGTCATTCTGTGTTCATTTTTCTCGTCAAAATATTATACTTAAATAATTTTTTATTGTAATACTATTCTTAAAACAATTTTATATACATTTTCTAATCTAAGTGACACTAAATATCATAAATACTATCCATTTATACGCTTTTGCAAAATCTTGGTTCCGAACGTAGTCGGATACCTTAAATGTATAATTTTCAAAGTTTTACAGCTCGGCCACAGTTTTTATCGTCATAAAATGAAACTTTTTGTGTTTACTTTGTTTTTGTATTCTGCATCTTTTCCTAAATATATATATATATAAATGATAGAACCTGGGGACCGTATAAATATTTAATTTTTGTAATTTTTTTCTAAATGGGTTTTTTGATTCGAAAAGCACGTAAAAACATTCTTTACCTTTTTTTAAAGCATTTTTCAAATTGGAAGTGCATATCTAAGCCGAACGGCTCAGGAATTAGCTATCGGGTCACATTAAAGCTGGACACCCTGTATATATACTAAATCATTTGAATGAATTGGGACAGACGGGAACTTTAGATTTTAATAATAAATCTCCTCTTTTAGACAACGTTTTGGCCGCGAGTGTTCTTGTGGCTTTATCATCGAGGAATTACGCAATTTTCGTTCTGTAGCAGTGCTAAATGATTTTTGAGAATAGTCCTCAATAGGATTTAGGTCAGGTCAATTACCAGGGCAAGCAAGCACTTGTATTTTATTTTCCAGCATAAACATCTGGACTGATATCGAATTGTGATAGAGACCCAAGTCCTGTTGAAATGTCCCGTCAAATGTTATCATGAATTGAACAATCCTACTACGTAATATTTCTGTATATTTGACAGAATGAAGGCGTAGTGGTCGAGTGAAAGCGTTTCCGCTTCCATACCACAGGTCCAGGTTCTATTCCAGGCCTGGGCAAGGACGACTCAGTCTTTCATCCCTACTGCAGTTGGTCGATAAATGAGTACCAAGCTTGCTTGTGTACTTAAACACAAGGGTTTCACTGGGGTCAGACTGACCACACCTGATCGGGATATCTACTCATGCACCTCAGCACCCAATAGTCACGTATACTGGTATGTGCACAGTAGGCCCTGACACTCATGGGCTATTGTGTCACTAAGTTTGAGTTGATTTGAGAGAATTCACCAAGCCTTTAAGAGGTGCTAAATTTCCAGTGCCATTTGTTGTGAAAAAACCCCAAAACAAGTCTTTGGAAGTGTTCTACAGTCTGTTAGATATGATTTGGTAATAGAGTTTCACCTTCCCTTTGTCTTACTGCACTTGATTTGTATCCCTGCACAAATAAATGTGTTTCATTTCTGAAAATTATCTTCTTCCTGTCGTTAAAAGTCCAAGATTAGTAGTTTTTGGCCCATGATAAACATTTTTCGATCATTTTCTGAGTTGTTTATAATCCACGCGCTTGTAGCCTTACGACCAACTTCCAGAAGCTTTTGCGTACAATTGAGATTACCTGGAAGCCGGGTTCTATTCAAGGCAGCGATTTTGTGATAATGCCGGGAATGCTCCTGAGGAAGGTGGCGTTAAACCAGTGTTTCTCAAACTGTGGGGAACGCCGCCCTGGGGGGAGCGCGAGCATATCGAAAATAAAAGGTTAAAAAAATTAATATACTGGAATGAAAAAAAAATACTTTCTGATATAATAAAAAAATACAGATTTACATTGATATGATTTATATATATCATCTGGTGAAAAAAGGTCATCAAAAATAAAAGATTCTACTTTGAACGCTCATTAGCTATCTTTGATCCTATAGCTAAATAAAAAAAAAAAATATTTTTTTTGCTTTGCTGTAATCCTACGACGAGAGATTTTTTTTATTACGTTCCTTTTAACTTAAAATATTACTTTTGCTGGCTTTCGAACTTACTGTTATGGTTACCTGCATCCCTTTCTTTTAGGGAAGTTGTAAATTATATAATTCTGTTGCGCTTTTTTTTCACAATGTGAAAGAGTTTTGATACATGGATAAGCATATTGAGCACTTTGAAGGATTAATTGGCCAAGATTTATTTTTTATGAGTATACTGAAACATATAATACAAAAATCGTTAATTCTGGGAAAACTGTTTATTTGTTACCAATGACCTTGAGAGAGAATCCTCTAATATGAACGTCTTAATGGGAGTTAAAATGAATTGATAACATATCTCCTTTTTTGGGAGTGGCAAACGTTTTTTTAGAATCTTAAGGTACTTGTTAAGACCGAGTTCCCGGCACGACCACTATTTTTCAAAACTATTTTCTTGAACATGCTGCATTTTCCCCTATGAATAACTTAGTGGTTTTAATTGTGATGTTGTACGACTGAATATGGTTTATAAATGTAAATGAGCATTGGGCATTTGTGATCTCTCTGAAAGGAAATTGAAGCTGATCAAACAACGGAAACACTTGCTGAAATAATGCATATTAATCATGTTAGCGAAAGTAAATTTGAGAAAAGCAATAAACATGAAACGAAAGGAAAATTTTCAATAGCTACATTAAGAACTTTATCAAGAAAATATGAAGCCATAACTGTACCGCAAAATGCACTTCACCCTGTCAAAAAGACACAAGCAAGAAAAAGTTCAACAGGATATTTGTCGATCATCAAAGGATATTAAAATTACAAAAACGTGAACAAAATGTGACAGTTTTGCTTGCAAATAGCTTTCCTGTAATGTTAGCAAAAAGTGTCTGTGATTTGTGTCCTTTATTAAGGTCACACACATTTGGAACAATTTAGTTCAGTTTTATTGGATATTTTCTCAAATTATGAAAGACAAATAGAAAAATCATTGAAATAGGTAAGTATATTTTCTCTTAGTTTAATTATTCACTGACATTGTGATTTTTATCTTGTATATTGAAAATAATTATAAAAAAAAAGAATTGGAGTGCATCACTCCCCGCGACTATTAACGTTAGTATCGAGTGCACACCTGATCCCGGGCTTTCTCGCTTTAAATATTAAAAAAATAACACAATTGTTATTCATTAGAATTTTATATTCTTTTTTTATTACTTAACATTTATTCTAAATGCTAATTCTGCGAGGCTTAAATTGCAGTTCATTCAAAACCGTTTATAATATGAGTATTCATTTCAATAAATCATTTTACATTTTTGTATACATTGTCATGCACTTGGTTTTACTCTCCTTACAATTAAGCTATTATACCCAAAATAATATATTATCATTTTTTAAAAAAATAAACTCGGGGTTGGGGTGGGTATTTACCCAAATTATAAGAACAAGTTTAATAATTATCAGTGACTTCCATGGGGCTTTTCTTTTACAAAAGTTTTTAAAGGAAGGTAAAATTGAAATTGACACTCAAGGGTTTTTTTTGATTTTCTCCCGATCTATATTTTTGTTTTCCCAAAATAGCCATCATTAAAAAAAATCCCGGGTTCACAAAAAGGGAGGCTGTTAAAATGGCAATAGTATACGGAAAAAGCTTTTGTTTTCAGTGCAGAAAATTCAGCATCCACCTCTATCCCGAATTCAAAAGTGATTTATTACAAAATTGCCCTTTAATTTTGTCACTGGATAAGTGAAATCTATGAAGATTTTTTTCGGCGGTTGAGTTCTAAGTATTTTTTAAATGGATCCCCAACCCATTCGTAACTTCTTTTTTTCCCCCGTCTTTTACTTGTTGATGCTTTTATCCGGAAAGCTCGCTGTGATTTAAAATATATCTATGATTTTTTTTTTTAATCCACTGCCGTAAATTAAAAACCGTGAATTATTTAACGCGTGAATTATAAAAAGTACATTCAAAAAGAGATTCGGTAGCTAATCGATTCGGCCCAAAATTGACTAGAATTGTACGAAGTACAGCATTTTTACATGTTTTGTGCAGACGTCTGTTAGGTTGCCTAGACTCACATGTACGTTCGCGAGGATGCCAGATGTAATGGATATGATAAAGAACAACATAGATTAGGCTATTTTTTAATGACATTTGTACTTTTAGTAATGGATCTTGAAGGAAATAAATCTTTAATTAAATATTATTTCTCAATCTGTTTCAATTTAAAAATTAGAGAGAGAAAAATAAAATAATTAACCTATTACTTAAAAGTAATTTACTTAAAATATATATTACTTAAGAGTAACATATATAAAAAATTTAATACTTATCTTATTAATACTGAATTAAGAACAAGTTTAATAAGTGTTAGCGACTTCCATGGGCTTGTCTTGCAGAGCAAAATTTTTAGAATTTGACCCTCTGAGTTCTTTTTCTATATTTATCTGATATCTATATTTTGTCTTCTAAGCAGCCACCGCATTTTGCAATATATTCCAATTTAAAAATCAGAGAAAGGAAAAATAACATAATAATTTTATCCTATTACTTACTTTTAAGCAAAAAAAATTAACATATACAAAATTTAATACTTATGTTATTAATTTGTACGGTTTATAATTAAGATCGTGTATTGTAGCTTTAGCGTCAAAAGGCATTATTATTGCTTCAGTAATTTATTAATGTATAAGGGGGCGCGATAAAAATTGTGATTGAAAAGGGGGGCGCCAGTATTGAAAGTTTGAGAAACACTGCGTTAAAGAGAGAATGTTGGGGGGTAGGTGCTGGTGAGGCTGTTGGAGAGACTGTTGGAATACAGAAGTAATGTCTTTGTTGGTGTCTCTGCCTTTCGAGAGTCCCTTTAAAGGTGGAATACAGAAGTGCCACGTGATGTAGAGTCACTTTTGTTCTGGAAAACCATTCTACTATTGGTCCAAGGCTCCCTTCATGCGATGTACTTTGAAGCCGGTGGCTGGAGTGGGAACTGCGCTGGTCACTTTACTAAATGAAGGGAGGTCAGAGGTTACTTCCCTTAGAACATCTGCGCCGGGTGTCCAGTCTGCCTGACCGTTGAGACGTCCCTCGTTCCCAACGGGTCCTTTGGTGAAGACCGCGACAAGGTGAACACTAATAAATCTTTTCAAAGATCTTCTTTGGATTGATTTTGCAATTTTTTATTAGAATTTGATCAGTTCTTGGAGTAGTTTTCCGCTTGGGCCCACATTCTTCTTTTCTTTTTAGAGATGTTCCGGAATCTTCAAATGTTCTTAAAATTCTCAAAACACTTGATTTCTCCACACCAACTGCCATAGCCATATCTTTCACAATCATCGAATTGTGTTCGTCAAGAGTGATTTTTAGAACGCTTCCTCGGAGTAATATCCATCTTTGTACAAGAAAAAGTAATACGTGTTACACGGAACGAAAAACTATAAGCTTCAGCTGCCGCACTGAAACTGCCGCCCACAACTGAGGTAGCGATATATCAAAACCAGTCAAACGAGTAAATAATAGTCAAAGTTGATCCGTCACACTACCTCTAGGCAGATATAACGGATTTGAGGTGGTTCGGGACATCAATGGTCACATACCAACTTAGACAAAAAAAAAAATATGTTTTTGTCTCAATTCATTCGAACAGTATAGTATACATATATATGTATATAGTATATCAACTGTGGCTGATATTGCTTACTGTTCTGACTAGCTACACTTAGATTTATAACTGTTTGTATATATATATATCAGAACAGTAAAAAATATCAGCCACAGTAGAATAACTCTTGGCCTTAGGAACCAAGAATGAAGTTTTAAACATGTTTCTTGGTGGGTGAACCTTCACTTGTAATTTGCTTATACTACTGTGGGAAAGGAAGAAATACTATAAATATGTAATTACTACAATAATGCTAATTTAATAATATATATATACAGGGTGGTGCTGAATTCAGGGAACAAATTTTAAGGGTAGATATATAACATTGTAACAATCATTTATTGTATAGGAATGTATGGGCGCCAGTGACGCGGTGAAGCGCAAACAGGGGGAATAAAAGAAAAGAGAAATTGATTATCGGTTAGTTGCTTTCCTGGTAGGAGGCAGTAGATGTTTAACCACCGTTCAACATGACGCATCTCAGTAAGGAAATGTACCATTCTGAATTATTTTTTTTAAAATTACACTCGCCAACGTCCTCTCGTACATAAACCGTCTTGCAGTCCAATCAATAGAAAGCAGATGTTGCGCTATATATAGCAGGAGGGAAAACTCCACAATTGTCTTGTGAGAGTACGTAAAGTAGAGAGGGGAAATCGAATCGATGCTCCCCAGTTATTCACATGGATTTAGAGAGAGGGCAGATCGGTGAATCAGCCAGGCCATTCTTAAACCTTTGGACATTCTTTGTCCCTGAGAAGTCGCTTGGCGTTTTGAAGAAGAATCAGTAGGCAAGGTGGATGCAGCGTCAAAGTCTCTTTGACCAACTTGTCGGCTTGTTCATTTCCATGAATGCCGCAGTAGGAAGAGACCCACTGAAGGACGATCTCTTCCGGTGCTAAGAAATGATTCAATAAGTTGTTTGTACTTAAGTTCTGATGGAAAATGATTGGAGTCAGATACGGTCTTAATTGCGGCGTGAGAATCTATAAATATTACAATATTTTGACTAAAAGTAGCACAAATAGCTCTAAAAACCATAAATATTGCAAAAAACTCACCATCAAAATTGTCTGACTAAATACTAAGAGGTTCTTTGAAATTAAAAAGAGTTGGAGAAAGCAACAGCTCCAGCCCTACCAAAGGAAGTAAATACATGTAGTCAGTCTTGATCTGGATATCTTTCATAGATAGTAGCCAGGACTGAAGACCTTAACTCAGCCTAAAGGGAATTATGCTTACGAACAGGCAGGACCAAAACCAGTTTAGCAGAAGCATATCTCAAATGACGTGGGAAGGTAGTCGTTTTGCAGATGGAAGTCTACTATCGGAAACAACAAAAACATTTGCTAATCTCTGGAACTCAAAAAAGAAAGTACGTTGAGTTTTCAGTCTTGTTTGTGGGAAGGTATATATTCAGGCTCTGACGGCTCACGCGTCCTTTCTCTAACATAACCTCTGTGTTCTTTGACGGCCACGATTAATGGCAAATCTTTTCCAACCCAAATCCCAGAAGTGAAACACGAAGGATAGATGCAAATAAGATAACCTTTAAAAGGATAGAAGTTTTAGTAAGCGCGATGGCAATTTAGAGAAAGTTCAGTTCAGAAAAGGTAGAGGTGTAAATTGACGGCCTACCCAAGAATCACGGAAATCTCGCCATTAATTCAAGGTACATACCATTGTACTCGAGCCTAGATGAATATATGAAGTGGATTGGACCGTTGCTTAGAATTCAAGGTAGGAAGATTATATTCTGAATGCAAATATATTATTAGGATTGTGTGTGTGAGAGTAGGCGGATATAATATAATTATATAGATAAGTGATCCAATTGCGCGATCTGTGTTAACTACGGCTACGTGTTTTGGTTTATTCTCACTTAATATAAGTTTGTTGGATATATAAGTAATTTAAGTTAAACTCTTAATAAAAGTCATATTAAGAATTCTAAAATGTCTCATCATTTTGAGAATCCCACACCTCTAACTTACGCTGAAACCCCACGATATGGTCGACAAAGATCGATCATATCACAAGGCTATAAATGATCCTTTCTCAATAATCGCTCGCGAAGAGAAAGAGCGGAGTATTGACAAATTTCAGATGGACCAGAAATTTCAGTCTGCAGTTGCATAGTGGAGATAAAGGTTCACACCAAGAGTGTTTTATTTTGAACAATGTCCAACTTTTTGATAATAAACAGTCAAAAGCACTAACAAGTAGCTCAGATCCGTAATCAATAACAGGTATAATGTAATATGTAAAAGTGGAAGTCAAAACACTTTGGGATGATCCCCACTTAACACCAGCAATTCTTTTGAACAGAGATAGCTTACTAGTAGCATTCTCGACCACTTTAGCAATATGTTTAGTCGAAGTTAGTCTGGAATCCAGGGAAATCCCGAGGTAAGTAGCACAGTCGATTCTAGTTAAAGCAATGTTATTGCAAACCAGGTTAATGTTGTGCTTTTTATACTTAGGGTGAAAAGTTCAAAATTTGTCATATCAGGGGTTTACCTTAAAGTCATTCTCCAAGGACCAGTTTGTTAACGTCACCAGTGCTGAATTCAGGGTGCTTTTTCCAATTTAGGTATATCAGAACCAGTTAACCAGAGAATAAGATCATCAGCATATAGTGAAGGAATCAAGGGCAGTCAGTAGACTGAAAATCTTCAGATTATCGATTTTGAGATTTCTAAACTTTCCAATTCATGACCTTTCCAGTGATATTACGTATATGCTATTTTAGGAATTAGAAGTATGTCAAAATGACTTTTAAAAAAATAATCAACTGTTGTGCCACTCAAAATTAGACAGATAATAGTGTAAATATAAGTCTTTTAAATCTGGGAAGCTTTTGCAAAGCCAATATATTTTTTCATTTAATCATACACGATTAACTGTAGATTAATTGTATAATAACTGCAAGTTTAACTGTAAGTTTGTTTGCTTATCTTTGGAGCAAAGTTTGTAAATTTTTTGAAATCGTACTTTTATTTGAAATTTAGAATATGGGTAGATGTTTTGTGGTTTATTGAAAAAGGTCTTTCGTTCAAAATTTTACCCTTATCTTAAGAAGATGCTAGTTTTAAATACTGCAAAACATGTTTATAAGAATGTTAAAAACGTGTAAGAAGCTATTTGCAAAAATGATAATAATAAAAATATTGTTTCTTGAAAATAAATTATATAGCAAAAACGAGGCTACACGTCATTTAATAGTGCACTTATGGCAATCAACATAAATACTGGACAGGTAATAGTTTCTAAAATACTGATAATGTAAGAACATGCCTTTTCATAAAAATAATAGTAAAAGAAATGTATCATCTGGTATACGAATGGAAATTGAAGGGGAAACAAAAATCTTCCTTAACTGCACTAGAAATTACAGGGCACAAATGTTTTTTAGAGGAGGTCAGATTTTGTATAAAAATTACTTTTTCTAAAATTTATATTTTTATAATTGTGTAAACTTACTGTATGCATGTGCTCTATGTTTCTTAAATGCAACTGTGTATAGTGAAGTGACATTTTTGAAATATTCTTATAACATTTAGCTAGAAAGCAAATATCATCACAAAAAATGACAATTTTCAATAAATTCATAGTGATTTTACGTAAAAGTATGTTTTGAAAAAACTAAATAATATATTTAAAAAATTTCACTTCGGTATAAATATAAATGTCGAATTAATATACTATCAATATCTTGAGTTTTTATGTTTAATAGTTTCTGAGAAAAGGGTATGGGATAATGCCTCAAATGTAATGTTTATTGTCGTTGTTGTTACATACATAAATTTCATGTTTAAAAATAGTTTTATTTTGGCTGTTTTACAAATCATTTGACCAGTTTAGAGAAACTTTTGAGATCTGATTCTTTTAGAAATACTCTTTGCATGTAAATATACAAAATCCTAATGAAAACTTTCGAAATGTGGTATAATCGTGAATTCCCAAATGAACACCAAAACCATATTGATACATTTTCACATTATATTTATGATGAACTTTGATGTTTTTAATGCATTAAAGTTAAAAAACTCTTCAAAAATTGATACAGAATTTCTGAAAATTGATGTAAATGCTAAAAAATATCTCGTTAAACCAAAACTGAAAAATGCTACGTATGTATAACAAAATCAATTACGTATAACAAAAACAACTACGCACCAAGAACGAGATGTCCCATAAAGACAAAAATTGGTGGGTAGAAAGATTATGTACGGAATAGAAAATGATTAAAATTTCAGAAAAATTGAATGATTTATTTCAGAATTACATAGTTACAAATAACGAGCTCAATAAGGTGTTGACCCATCTCTAGTCTAGATGCAAGCTGCCACAAGACGTAGCATAGAGTGATAAAGCACCCTGATGGTATTCTGCAGTATTTTTTGCCAAATTTGCTCCAATAGTTGGGCAAGGTAATCAACATTCCCTGGTAGATGCATTCGCCTTCCCATCATATCCCAGGCATGCTCTATTGAAGAGAGATATAGCGATCTGGCTGGCCAAAGAAGTGTTTGATAAGCTGTAAGACAGTTCATAGCAACACGTGTCACATGTGGTCTGACCTTGTCTTCTGAAAAATAAGGCCAAGGTACTGCAAAAAGAACGATACCAAAATAATTCTCAGAATGTCCTCGACGCAACGTTGGGCTGTAAGTGTGCCTCTAATGATGACCAATGGGGTCCGGCTGTCAAAAGAAATGGCACCCCAGACCATAACTCCTGTTTGAGGGCCTGTGTGGCGTGCAATAGTGAAAGCAGGATCGGCACGCTGCAATGGGCTTCTCCAGACACGTCTTCGATGATCGTCAGGACACAGATGGAAGCGATATTCGTCGCTAAACACTATATGTCCCCAGTCAGCATGATTTCAATCTGATCGAGCCAAGCACCACCGTGATCTGGCTCGACAGTGTGCAAGCGTAAGTGCCAGGTGGCATAGTGGTTAGTACGAGAGTAAATTTCGCTCTATCAAACGTCTGTGAATGGTCATGGTGGACACTCACGTGTGATTGCACGGCTGATGGTTGGTAACGATGAATCAGGCACTGTGACAGTTGATCAGACAATCAATCTGTCCTCCTGATCTGCTGTGTCCCTAGGTCAACCGCTACCATCATGACGCTGAAATCTGCCACTGTCCACCCATTCTTGTCAGCATCTTCTAATGGCCGCGTCATTTCGACCCATATTACAAGAGATTCTCTGATTTGCCTAACTTGCGTATTTCAATCCAATGATACGACCTCTTTCAAACTCGGACAGTTGCACGTAATGAGCTGGAATTCTGCGCCAATCATTTTTTTTCAATCGTTGGAAGGTATCCTAAATCGTAATGCAACAGAGAGTTTGACATGCTTATTGAAAATCGTTTCTTATAGACACCTGATGACTGCGCAGTTCCGATGCACTGTAGTTCCCGTTATTCATTCGTTGGACACCAAATTTTGATCATTTGCATGTTCGGTACAAATGTCTTTGCAAACGAAAAATTTCATTACAATCAGGCAACTCTTTCTTGGTGCGTCGTTTTTTCTTTTTTTTATAGAGTGTATTTTCTGGGCAATTTAAGACTTTTTTGTTTCCTATTTTACGTAAAATATATTAAGAACATACTAATGTTTAATAAAATAGGACAAATGCATGTTATAATTCATTATTTTTGTGATTAAGTGTCTTTTTACATTAACAATGCAATTTTGACAAAAAGATTGATTTCAAACTGCGTGTACCTTTTTCTCAGAATCTACTGTATGAATGCACATGCAACTTCTACTGCTTATAACTTATATTTAATTATATAGTAACTATATATACTGAAGTGAGCGTTTGGGGATTTTCTCAAAATATTTGTCTAGAGAGCAGTTATCGTAAAAAAATGGCAATTTTCAAAAAATTCATAGTGATACTCTTACATTGAATGTTTTTGAAAAAACTAAACAAAATATTTAAAAAATTAACTTTAGTACAAATATAAAAGTATAATTAATATACAGACAAAATTTGAAGTTTTTATTAACAGTTTCAGAGAAAAAAAGTACATTAAAACCTCAATTGAACATTGTATACGGGGAACTAACTAACCTTAATCTCTGGCACTGCATTATCGATGATACTCAAAAGATCATTAATCATAATATCATAATTTTCTCAATTATGCTGACATCTACGATGGGAAACAACGTATGTCAAAAATGCAGACATTCATTACATGTACGGCAGTGTAAATGGTAACGCTAGAGCCAAGGAGGAGTTGGCAGAGTCAAGCAACGAATTATCATGCTCAGTTTCCTGATCGATGAATCCCGGATCACAGAATTTTTCAGTGGTTACTTCGTCAACTTCTTGAAACACTTTCTTTCCACGTCATCAGACATGATACTGGTCAAGGAAGAGCTGTACGCAGTCAAAGCCTGGAAGATAGTATTTTGTACGTTGTGGCTGATAGGCCCGAGCCAAGTACAAGAGCTATTGCTCATCACGTAATTATAAGACATCAGACCATTTCAGAGTGTTAAACGAAAATCCTCTTCCATTTTCCGCGAATACAAGCTTCGAATCCGGCAGACTATCTTCTCCGACTGCCAGTGGGTGGTACAGCAGCGCTGCAACTGGACTCATGTGCTGAACAGTTAAGAACAGCTATTGTAAACATTAAACCCGTCAACGATGCTTTCAATAAACTGTCTTTCCTTTCGTCTCTTATTTTTTGTGTTTGGGTCTCACCGCGTCACTTAAGCCCATACTTTCCTATATAAAAAATAATTGTTACAATGACCTGTCCCTTAAAGTTTGTACCAAGAATTCGGGACCACCCTGTATAACCGGAAAATTAGAAAGTACTTAGTAATATAAAGTTAAAACTCTTTGCACATTAAATACTGCAAGATAATAAAACTTACCACATAAATACAACATCTAGTTAATATTTCCCGCCAATATAAAATGAAGTAAGAGTAATACCGCAAAAAAGTAAAAATTTGTAAAATAAGATAAAATAAAAGTAAGCCTATGTATATTATTAAAAACCTTAAATATTGATGCAAAAGTTACTGGAATTCAAATGACCCCCACAAACAAAGTCAGTGATTCTGATATACGAAGCGCATCCAGAAAGTAAGTTTTCCGATGTTTTCCCATTTAAAGTAAACGTAATTAGATGTGTCAATTGCGCATGCGTAACAGATGTATGATGTATCAATGATATGCCAGCCGGACAAGCCCAGCCTCGTGCCAGTAGCGGGGTAGCAGTGATCCGAAATGGAAACTCTTAATCGTTCTCCCTCCGCATGCAAAGTTCGGTCAGTGACAAATATCTCCAAAGCACAAAGAATTGCGCCAATTGCGTCAGCTCTATGGGCCGAACATCATAAGTAAATCGCAGGTGTAGGCAGTTTTTCGAAGGTCGTCCATGATGAAGAGTGCAGTGGGAGACGTCCCTCATCAGTGATGATCTTGTTGAGCACGTGATGGAGAACCGTCGCTTCACGATTACGGAGCTGAGCAGATCCTTATTGCATGAGATTGTCACTAAGCACTTTCTGTTCAAAAAATTGTGTGCCTGGTGGGTGCCGAAAAACCTGAACAGAAAATTCAACGCTTAGGGGCATTTCTGCAACGGTATCACGATGACAGCGACGAGTCCCTCGACGGGCGATGAGACGGATTTCGCACTTACCCCGGAAACCAAGCAGCAGTGAATGCATTGGCGGCAGAGTGGATCTCCGGTCAGGACGAAATTCAAACGGACGCTGTCAGTACGGAAAGTGACGTGCACGGTGTTCTGGGACAGGAAGGGCATTCTGCTCATTGACTTCCTTCCACGAGGTGAAACAGTAAACGCTGACCGTTACTATGAAACACTGCGGGAATTGCAAAGTGCCATTCAAAACAAGAGGCGTGGAATGCTTACTGCAAGTTTTGTGCTCCTTCATAACAATGCTCGTCCACATACGGCTCGACGTACAGCAGCTGTTTCGACGGAATTTGGCTGGGAGTTGTTTGATCATCCTCTCTACACCCCTGATCTTGCTCCCAGCGACTCTTACGTTCTCTTGCACCTCAAGGAGTTCCTGTCCTCCGGTGAGCATTTTGGAAACGACGAAGAGCTGAAGACGTCTGTCACACATTGGTTCCATTCACAGGTGGCAGAGTTCTATGACAGAGGGATACAAAAGTTGATCCCACGATACGACAAGTGACTCAAGTGGTGGCTATGTTGAAAAATAGCTCTGAAATATAGTTGTACTTGTTGCCAATAAATGTGTTCCTGAAAATGTGAGTTTTTTTAAAAAAAAAAAACATAGGGAAACTTACATTCTGGATGCGCCTCGCATATATATCAACAAAGAATCCATCCATATGAGATTGAACATCATTTGTCCTTGTAGCGATATGGATTCAAAGTGCTTCATAACTAAGTATTCAAATGATCTAGTATGGAATGATGTAAGCGAAAACAAAAATACCTGAAATGAATGCTAGAGATACTTTGGTAATACTCAGGGTCCTTGACTTTATCCACAAACCTCGTTCATTGTACCTAATTAGAATAATCCAAAAAGATTCCAAAAGTAAAAGGGATAACAAAATAAGGAGATGGCCAATTCCAAGAATGCCAGAGATTATTAAATAAGAAGGTGCTTGAAAGAACGTATCCAAAGGATCACAATCCTCAGTCCAGTGAGGTCCTTTTGTCGTACATAAAGTCCATAGCCCATAGTGACCTTCTTCTTTAGGTTTACCTGAAAAAGATAAAGGACTTTTATGACATAAGATCATTATATTTTGAAAATACCCTTGTAAATGTCCCCCCGACGCGACAATTAATGGTGTGGGAGAATCGGAAGTAAGACAAATCATATTCAAAATAACGCGAATTTATTCTTAGATAAGAACAACAACACAAATTCAATTCACCAAATTTAAGAAATGCACCCAAATACCAAATATGGAGAACAATTAACGAGGTATGAGAGAAGACTTTAAATAATCAGATCACTTACGTTAAGGCAATAGCTTCTAATTCTTAGCTACCTAATCTACTTCGATTCCTAGTTGACAACTTTAATATTACAATAATCAGCTACTAACTCCCACACTTCTCTTGACGTTTAATTAATCACTGCTTGCCGTTAGCAGTCTAACCTATCTCTCTTCTCACTAACCTGAAAGTTTAAACCTTATGTACAAGACTTAATTTGTTGGGTTCGGGAGGAAGCTTTATACTATAATAATTTTTAAAGCCCCAATATTTCCCAAGAGGATTAGTTTTGAAAGGAACGCCCAGTCACACCCTTGCCTTTCAACTTTTTGAACTTTATGCAATAATATAAAATATTGATTTGTTTCCTAATTCAATGTTCGTATTAGAGCAAAGCGATTAGCATTCTGCATTAGGTTTGGAATAGATGAAATTTTATTTCAAAGTTGTTATATTTTAAAAGCATTCAAAGTAATTGATACACTGTTGGACATTAAAACTGAAGGAAGGATCTGACGAACGTCAAATCACATGAAAGGAAGAAGAGGTTGGCAAATGATTTGGAGAAAGAAACGATATCTGCATAAAAGAAAAAAAAGGTTGTGGAGTGGATTTCTTACTCGGAAAGTGTTTTGTTAGGCCTCGAAGAAGAAGGAATGCAAGTATAGGAATTGGATCAAAATCCAGTCACTGCCATGCGAATATCGAATCAATGCCTCCCATAGCTAACGCCCGAGAGAGTCGCGGTTCTTCGGTGTGAGAAAATTCCAATAAGAAACAGGCATCATTTAAAGTTAGTTTATTTAGCATTTTAATTAATGAGACGGATAACTAAACCCGAGGACCCAATCTTATTACATAACTATAAGCACTTATCTAATCAATTCTCGCGAACGCTCTTGCTTAATCGCCGTAAGGTCCATGGCTTCCCTTTCTCTGAATCCTTAATTCTGAAATTAATATTACGACCGGTCGCTCACATTATTCTTTCCGCTTAGGATCTATTTTCAACCATCACATCGCCTACTCCTCGACTAGCACTTAAATAGAAGCTTGCCTTTACATAAAATCAAGTCTTCTCCTTGGAAAGTGGTTTTCAACAAAAATCAAAGTTAAAAGGAGTACTTTCCACAAGAGGATTAGAAGAAGCCCGATTATAACCCGTTACAGAAATATTGTGAGGTAAGCTCTGCAAAACCGTATAACCACATCACGGACCGTTAGTCAGAAATTGTGTGTTTTTGCAGTACTCCTAGTATACGCTCGTACGGTGAGAAGTTTTTGCAGCAACGTACACTACGAGCATGGAAACCATAATTTCTGCTTTCTTTGCAATGCAACATAGAGATGAAGACTCTGGTGTGCCGAACGACAAAACTGGATATAGGTTTAGCACAATGTCACACGAGTCGCGTTTCTGCGTGTTGTATTCTGATGGCGGTATACGTGTCTGGAAGCTCTGAGAAGACTGCTTGCCTACGAAATTGGGTCATGCACCTGGTGTGATAGTTTGAGCAACCATTGGGTATAAACGACACAAACATATCTAGTTTAGATCGACGTTAATTTGAACGCAGATTGGTATCTAACGTCCAGTGGCTGTTCCCTATCGTCCCAAATGCCTCTACCAACAAAATATGCAAGACCACATGTTACATGTCATGTTCCTCGATATTCTATTGTTACCCTGACCAGCATGGTCTACAGATATGTCACCAATTGAAAACATCTGTTTGAAGAAAGACTTGCCAAATTTACAATTATTCATTTACAACAATTGATTACAAAATCTGCAGTTATATATAGTTTGACTACAGAGGCATATGACGAATTTAAAAACAATATGTTAAAAGATATGATGAAACGTAATTACTAATCTAACTCTCAAATTACTTATAAAGATGTGAAACAGATGATTATTGATTTACAAAAGAATTTTGTTATTTTTCACATTGCCCTGTAATTATGCTATATTTATAATAGTATGCTGGATAAACACTTTTTGTACAAAGAATTTTTAAAAAATTGGACTGACTCATAGAGAAATTAGTAATCATATTATTGCTGTATATAAAAAAATGGGTATTTGCATTCCAAAGATTAAATTTTCTTATATGTTTTCAACACCTTCCATAAATATCCTTTTAAATTTCGCACTGTAACAAATGGTTTTAAGATGGTCCCCCGGCACGTCCGTAAGAGCTACTGTTAAATTGCGTAAATTTATGTACCTTTTTCTCAAAAACTACTTAATTTTTATAAATAAAATTTTAACAGTAAGTTATGTGTATTATCAATAATACTTTAACGAGAAGTTTTGTTTTTTTATTACAAATTAAAGTAATTATGAATTTTTTAAGAGATGTCCAATTTTTTTCCCTAAAATTTAGTTTAAAAAAGTCGTATCTAAAAAGGTTTGCTAGATATATCTAATTCCCTATATTAAAATGTGTAAACGTGTTAAAAGTTTTCTCACTAAAAATGTGAGGATTATATGATAAGTAGTTTTTGAGAAAAAGGTCCATAAATGGAAAAATATTACATTTGAAGAAAACAGGCTTTAAAGTGAAAACTTGTAATTTTCTGAGCATTTACTTTTTTTAGTACTTTCCAGAAGCATATGAAGCATTTTTTTTTTTTTTCACTTTCAGCTCCTACAAAAGACTCTTTTAATTTTCTTTTTTTTCATTATTTTTAACAATTTTGCCTTTTTTGGGGATTTTAATATGCTTTAGTTGGGTCACACGAATTCTACGATTATCTAGTTTTTTGAAGCAAGACACACAGTTATAACTTAGTTCAATATTGCAATGTTTTAAGATCATTAATTTTGCTACATGACTCATATTGAAGTGTGCAATATCCATATTTACCCACAATTTTGAATTTTTTGATTCCAAAAATGTAGAACTTGGAATCACTGAACCTATGATGTTTTTAACTGACTCATTTGGGTTCTGGGTCTTTTCTGGTAAACATTTCTGGGTTCTGGGTAAGCATTTTCTTAATAACACAGGATCACCCGAATCTCTAAAAATTGGCTTCATTTAATTCGTTATGATGTATGTGTTTAGGATCATAATACCTTTCGTTACATTCAGCTTCTGTCTTTTGAAACTTGCCCCCCAGGCGTTTATAATCGCAGGACACAGCCCCTATTGAGGGCTCTCGTTTGAAGATAAAAGATGAAAATAAACAGCCCAAATAGCAGTTTTCATCCTGTGTAGATCATTGATATTATTTCTAACAGCCAGTGGCACACACAAGAGGGGGGTCCTAGGGGTCCGCTCCCCCAAAGCCCATGTTTTTTTTCCGATTGGTTATAATTCTAAGTATATAATACGTAAAATTTAATTAAATATTTGTTATTAATGTTTAATTTTATTAATTAATGCTAATTATGTATTCAATAATTAGTTTTTTACAGTGTTTTGTTCCTGAAAATCGACAAAATCAAAAATAGCATGATACAAGAATGGTGAACTTTCAACCCCGGACCCGCCCCTTTGAAAAATTCCTGTGTGCGCTACTCCTAACAGCCATACGATAATATCTTTGAAATTTGACATCAAAGTGTTGGTGAGTCGGTTACGACCTCAGGCTTTTCTATCACTTAACTTTTTTTCTCTGTTTCGCTTTTAAGATCCAAAAGACGTTACCCATACACTTTTGGATTTTCCCAATACACTCTCATATATATATCTATTGTTACGTAGATCAGAGGGTTCGAGGATTTTATGCAAAACAATCACAATGAAAATAAACAGTTCTTCAAGACCGATACGAATTTATTAACAAAAATCCAATCCTTTAAATACAGGATTCAGCAGCAATATTCACAGAATAAATCTCCGAAGGTCTTCACACTTTCTACAGCAATCAAACACAATAACCAGTGTTTAAAAATACACGTATGTAAAAGATTATTCACAAGCTCAGCCGAGCTAATCGCTAGTCAAAGCAATGTTCACTCTTCGCAGGTTTAATTCAGACCCCTCGCCGTCCCGGCGAGCATCTTATTTATAGGCGCGACAGAAACTTCCAGAAATATAGCCGTTCGTGACATTAGTGGAGAGATCCACTACTTACTAGAAGATTCCAGAGGGTTCCGAACTCGCCAACATGGTCGCCAATGAAACCAAATTGGCCACCAACTTGGTCGCCAAAAATGATGCCAACTTGGCTCTACCGCCAAGATTTCGCCAAGTTCTCATTGAATCGCCATTATAACGTAAGGGGCGGCATTGCTCGTGAATGGTACAATTTTAACATGCAATAAACATAACACATAGAGTAATATAAATGCATTAAACACTCACAAATACAAATTATTTACACTATTTACACAAAATTCGTAACAATATATATATATATATATATATATATATATATACTTGAACATCCTATGGACTTCCAACCCCTTCCATCCTATCCTATCCTTCCTTCTATCCACTTGAACATCCTATGGATTTTGCCTCATCGGGAAACATTCAAGCCGAAACCCCAGGTGCTCTTAGCGGGAGTTTCAGTTGATGGCGTAAAGAGAAACTTCTTTTAAAAAAAATAAATACAAATATTTCTAATTATATCTAATTTCTAATTATCGTATTTTCTCATGTCATATACCATTTAAAACAGAACTATTTGAACTTTTTGAAAATATAAAAAAGTGAAAATAGATAGTTTTTCGAAAATTCATGTGCTGGACCCTCTTAAAACATATATTACAACTGCAAGTGAAAGACTGCATAATATTTTACAAAATTTCATCATCAAAGAAAATAATAAAGCAATAATAAAAAATAGAATTTTTTAGAAATAAAATAATTATTCAGTTCATAGTTTTAATTTTGAAGATGGTTTTAATTCCATTGATATCAAGGATATTACTAAGATAATTTTAGAAAAAATGCCAGAGTCCATGCATAATCTTACTATTAATTTCCACAAGGTTAAAATTCTAATAGATTTAATTTTAAAGAAGTTTGTATAGCAAATTAAAGGTTTAACTCAAGGTGGACCTTCTAGCAATAGTTTGGCTAATTTATATTTGGATTATTATGAAAATAAATACATTATGAATACCGACTATTACTTTTTAGACATATAGATGACCTAAATTACATAGTGCAAAGCTAATAAATTGCATAGTATATCGAATATAAATTACACAGTAGTATTTATGATTACACAGTAGTATTTATGATTAAGGAGATTCTTTTGATTTAAATATTTTAATATTCATAAAATGCCATATTGGAATTCTAATATTTCAATTTCTCTATATATTGAAATTTATTCTTAAATATATTAATCGTAATAATATATTAGTGAGCGATAAATCTAATAGCATTTCAAATTTTAATAACTTTAAAATTGTATGGAACATGGACACTCTATTAATCCATTGTATTGAACATGGACACCTTATTAATTTTCCTTACAATTACATTTCTAATGGCTTTAAGTTAAATATCAAACTGTAATAATATTTGCACAAAATTTCATTTTCTTAAAATTAACTATAATATTACTGTTTTATCTCACAAGAGGAAGCTACATGTTTAAAATAATAAATATACTCTACTTTATATTAGAATCACTGTGTATGTTTGAAGGTCCTTTTAATTCCAGTAAATTTTCTATAGCTATTTAGGATTTTTAAGGGCAGTCAGTCGGGTAAAAACCTTTGGGAAATCAATTTTGAGTTTTTGATACTTCTAAAATCTCCAAATCAGGACCTTTCCAATGATATAACATACTACCTTTTTAGTTAAATTATTTTAAAATGACTATTAAAAAATCATCAACTGGCGACCACGCCCACTTTGACAGATAAAATTGACAATATTGGCTATTTAAACTGTTGCAAAACCTTTTTCTTTTTCATTTATTAAACGCCATCATTTTTTTAAATGCAACAACGTTGTTGGGTTTTGGAGGAACTTTATAGCATAGTTATAGTGTGATTGAAATTTAATCTTTAAAAAAAAAGAAAAATTAAAAAATAAATTGTAGATAAACATAAATAGGATTACAGGATTTTTAAAGCTTTTTCTTTAAAAAAAGTAAGATTTTTTTATAAAATTTACTGTTTTCTAATAATTTTATTTTACCTAAACCTACTTACTGCATGCATGGATATTTACTTGTGTATTTTGAATTGAAATTTTTAAAATATTTTTAAGCCATTTAGATTGAAAATTCAAGTCATAACAAAAAAAAAATTACAATTTTTTTGAAATTCCTAATTATGTTTTACAAGAATTATCTTTTTTTAAAAAAAAAAGGAAACTGAACAAATTATTTTTAAAATTTCACTGAAGTATAAAGATAAAAGTTTATTCAATATGTAGACAAAATCTTGAGTCTTAATGTTTAATGTTTCCCAGAAACAGTTACAAAAAAACATATTGTTGTGAACGTCCGGGAAACTTTTTACATACATAAAAAAAAAATTTCAGATTTAAAAAAAAAGTCGTAGCTGTTTTGAAAAACACTTTTCTAACATATGGGAAAACTTGAATTCTATCTTCGGGGAAATTGTGTGTATAACTGCAATACCATCCTGTGATGACCATGTCGTGCCGGTTCCCCAAGCTGAGGTGTGGGATTATCAAAAGGGGGGCATAATAATTCTTAATACAACTTTTTAAAAACTTATATTACTTAAATTCAAATTTGAAAATTTTAATTAAATAAAGTCAACTTAAATTAAAACCCACGTATTCAAGTCAGACCCGCAACAGATCCTTTATCTCAATTATCATTAAAACCCTATTCATCAATTACTTTATCTAATATTCCCTTTTCAGTTCCCTTTCCCTTTTTACCTGAAATGATATCTATTAACTTTTATATATGTTTCCCAACTTCTTTATCTTGGGTTTTATTCTCCAAAACTATCGGACTGCTATCTTGATCTGCAAGATTTCACAAAGCTTTGTCCGCTATCGATCGAATTTCCCCCACTACTATTTTAAGCTTGCCGCGCTATATCTAGGCTTCCCACGCTATATTTATTCAAAGCTTCTATCCTTTTTTTTATATTCTCATTTACATATTAGTCGTTTATCTTCTTGGTAGGGGTTGGAAAAGTTTTGCCATTAATCGTGGCCTCAAAAAACATGGATTATGTTAACAGAAAAACCCAGAACGTCACAAAACCATTCAAGTCCATAATGAAAACTTTCGAAATGTCGTTAATTTCATGTTCCCAATTCATTAATTTTTAAAATTGATACATTATTACAAAGGGATTAAAAAATGTTTTATGGGGAAATTTGATGTAGAATCATCCAAAACTGAAAATTCTTTCAAGATTGATACAGAATTTGTGGAAAATCGAAATTTTCAGACATTTTTTACTAAAAACATTTGTCGTAACACAGAAAATGCAATTTTTTTTAAAATTTCCGGAACGGGTTACCGCAATATCATTTATCGCTCTTGTTTGGTGCAATTTTTTTTGGGACAATTCTAAGGTGGGTGATACTAAAGCTATACCTTTTTTGAAATATTCCTCAGGGGTTTTTTTTTGAAAAAGATTTCGTAACACAGTAAATGACAATTTTTATTTAAAATTTTGTATTCTTTTTTTATAAAATTTTGAATGTGCATGAACTGGAAATTTTTACTAAATATTTCATATATATTCTTGTGTGTTCTTATTATTTATGTAAAATTTTTGAAATATTACTTAGACATGTTTAGCTAAAATGCAGATTTCAGATTTCAATTATCACAGAAAATGACAATTTTTATTAAATTGTGTATTCTTCTTTGTATAAATCTACTGAATGCAGAATTGGAAATTTTTACTATATATTTCATATATATTCTTGTGTGTTCTTACTCTTTTAGTGAAATTTTTGAAATATTCCTCAGACATGTTCAGCTAAAATGCAGATTTTGTAACACAGAAAATGACAATTTTTACTAAATTGTGTATTCTTTTTTCTATATATCTACTGTATGTATGAACTTTTTAATATGTATTTCATATATATTGTGTATTTATACAAATTTTTAAACTTTGGTGTTCAATAAATAGTAAAATGTATATAAATATCTCAAAATGCAATGCCTTTTTTCGTTGCACGTAGCTCGTTACATACATAAAAATACATAAATTTCAGGTTCAAAATTAAAAACAAATTTCTTGTTGTTTTGAATACCATTTATTTAATATTTAAAGAAATTTTTTTTAACTCTGAGGCTTTAAGAAATTGTGTTTACAGTGAATATATTGTTACAAATTTTGTGTAAATAGTGTAAATGGGTTGTTTGGGGTTGGGTGTTTGCATTGGGTGTTTAATGCATTTATATTACTCATATTTATTTCATGTTAAAATTGTACTATTCACAAGCAATGCCACCCCTTACGTTATAATGGCGATTCAATGAGAACTTGGCGAAATCTTGGTGGTAGAGCCAAGTTGGCATCTTACAGCTACCAATTTGGGGAACTTTAGGGGCCTTTTTGGCATCATTGGCGACAATGTTGGCGAGTTCAGAACCCTCGGTTTTTCCCAAAAAAGAAATTAAATCTCTCCATTAACTTTTCGATGACACGAGAGGTTATATTTCTGGAAGTTTCTACCGCACCTATAAATAGGGTGCCACCCCCCAACCAGTCAGTCTGTTTTTTTATCCAGTGAATAGTGAGGATTGTTTTGACTAGCGATTAGCTCGGCTGTGCTTGGGGAATAATCTTTTAATTACGTGTTTTTTAAACCTATGATTGTTTTTTGATTGTTTTTGTGAAAGGTGTGAAGACCTTGGGGGTTTACCCCGTAAATTTTGCTGCTGAATCCTGTATTTAAAGATTGGTTTAAAAATAATAAATTATCATCGCTCTTGAATAACTGTTTTACTTCTTTGAAACGGCTTGCATAAAATCCTCGGAACCCAAACCCTATGTTAACAGTTGGTGTCGGGGAAGGGGGGGATTTTATGCCAATAACAAACGATGGATGAAAAATTTGAAGGCACCGTTAAAAGCCATCAATGCTTTGAAAAAACCAAAAAGAGGCTGAAAATGAGTTGAAGGAGAAAATGGAAAAAAGGAAGAAGAAAAAGCAAGAAATGCTGGGTCAGGAAGACATGAAAGAAAAAGCCAAGAAGAGGCTGGGAAAAGGGCCAACAAAATGCAAAAAAGATCTGGAAAATGTACAGAAGACCCAAGAAGAGTTGAGAAATTTTTTAAAAAAGAAAATCGATGGCGTGGAAGAAAATGGCTTGAAAGTTGAAGAAAAGTTTCCCAGTAGTTGAAGAAAAAATAGAAAAAAAGGGGAAAAGAAAATAGAAAAATTAAAAAACAAGTTAAAAAGAAAAAATTAAAGAAAAAAATTGAAGAAAAATTTAAAAAGAGCAAATTGAAGAAAAATTAAAGAGCAAATTGAAGAAAAAAAATTAAAAGGCAAATTGAAGAAAAAAATTTAAAAGGAAACAAGTTGAAAAAAAAAAGTAAAAAAAGGTTGAAGAAAAAATTAAGAGCAAATTGAAGGAAAAATTAAAAGGAATTGGGGGGAAAAAATTGAAGGAGCCCCAAAAAATTTTTTAGCCTTATATCACAACGAATGGAAGATCTTGAAAAAAGCTTCTAGATGTCGGGGGTTTGGGGGTTTGAGTTTGGTGTTTTATGGCGCAAACCATTTTTTGGCTATACTGCACCAAACTTTCCCCAGGTCTGTGGTCTGGACGGGAATCTAATTGGAAACGAGAAAAAGCAACAGTGTGCCTGTGTCTGCCTTTCCAGAACCTGTGCTTGCTTTGGGGCCAGTAAAACTGTCAACCCCATGACGGAAAAACGAACTGGGAAATATACAAGACCCGAATTTTCCCAAAATTTTTGAAACCAATGGATGAACTGAAGGGGCAAAACATGTCAACTAGCCGCATCAAGGGGGAAAACTTCCAAATACTGCAGACTCTTCCCGACACAGAGGGGACTAAATTTTAACTCCTGTTTAAAACTCTGGATCTTCGGTTCGGCCAGAAAAAACTCCCAAGGGTACGCACGTTTGCAGATGAAAACAAGATTCCAAAAAACCCGGGGAAAAACTTTCAGGGTATGCCCCGGGGAAATAGAAAAACTCACCAACTTGGCTTTCTCCGACCACCCAGCAACTGTGAGAGAAGTAATCTCTTTGCAGTATTTCGTGGATGGCCTGAAGGATGAGGAAATCCAGAAGGCTGTAAGAATGGCAGATGTGCAAATCTGCCCTGTTACATGCCCTGGAATTGGAGGCCTCCACACAAGCCAGTCGCAGAGATCAGAGGAGCTAGAGTGACTGAGGATGAGCCATGTGAATCTCGATTGATAAAGGAGATGGAGAAATTGAAAGAGGAAATGCAAAACATAAAGGTTTGAATTTCGAACCAAGAGAACGCAACTTGAAGTGCAGGGGATGCGGTGGAACGGGACACCTGAGAAGAAAATGTCCCCGATCAAGGAAGGGTGAGAATACCGTCTCTTCTTCCAAACAGGAAACCTAATATATGGCCATCTCGCGTGGCGGAGGTTGCCAGATAATGAAAAGCCCCATCACAAAATTCTTCAGATTACGGCAGTAAATAGTGACGACAAGAGACTTTACGTAATAGGACAAATTAATAACATCTCGTGCGTATGATTGTTGATACTGGAGCCAATGTGTCTATAATCAGAAAATATTTTGCGCAAAACTCAAAACTTAGTATTATCTGGACGCTGCCTTGCGTTTCCTTGCAAGCAGTGACGGGTGACAAGATTCAGGTTCATGGGAAAGCTAACATCACTCTAAGGTTTAAAAATATAGACTATCACCATACGGCATATATAGCAGATATTACCGATCCTTGTATTCTCCTGCTGGATTTTCTGAAGAACAATAACTTCAAACGGAACTTTGAAAATAGCAGTATGCATTCAAAATTTGAAGACATCACTCTTTTTGACCTACAAAACCAATCTGAATCCAACCAGAAAATTATAGCAAAAATCAAACTCTCATTATCGCCAAGAACTAAATGTATAATACCCAGTTTAGTAGCAGAAAATAGGAAATTCCGAATCGGCCTAATTGACTTTCCTGACCCAGACAGTTCAAAAGCAAGATTACTGATAGCTTCTTCGGTAGTAAACCTCTCGAAGTCAGTCATCCCAGTGAGAGTAGCTAACATCAGTAATAAGACAAGGACTATCCAGGAAGGAGAGGTAATAGCAGCTTGTGTTCCTGTCACTTGTGTAGACCAAAAATGCAATAGCCTAGTCTTTTCTTCAAACGATCTAGTCAAGGATTTACTACAAAACACGGACTTAGACGAGAAACAAAGATGTGCTGCAGGAGAGCTGATTACAGAATTCCAAAGCCTATTTTCAAGAACATCTGAGGATTTTGGAAGAACTAGACTAACGCAACACTGAATTGATACGGGAGAGCATACTCCTATTAAGCAGCACCCCCGACGACTACCGTTTGCTAAACAGGAAGAAGTCCAAAAACTCATTAAGGACATGAAAGGTAATGATGTCATTGAGCCATCGTCAAGTTCTTGGGCATCTCCCATCGTCTTGGTCAAGAAGAAAGATGGCTCTACCAGATTCTGTGTGGATTATCGTCGGTTGAATGACGTCACCAAGAAAGGACAGCTATCCTCTGCCAAGAATAGATGACACGCTGGACACACTTGCCGGCAATACCTGGGGGGTTTTCTACCCTAGATCTCAAGAGCGGGTATTGGCAGGTAGAACTCCACCCTGACAATAAAGAGAAAACTGCTTTCATCACGGGACAAGGACTGTGGCATTTTAAGGTTATGCCATTCGGCTTGTGCAATGCACCTGCAACATTCGAGCGCCTTATGGAAACAGTCCTTGGAGGGCTTTTGTACGAGGCCTGCCTGGTTTATCTGGATGACATTATCATCGTGGGGCGTTCCTTCGAAGAACATCTTGAAAATATCAAACGTGTACTACAAAAGCTGAAAGAAGCTAACCTGAAATTAAGTCCATCCAAGTGCCACCTGTTCCGGCGTGAAGTCACCTATCTCGGACACATAATTTCGGCGAAAGGTGTAAGAACAGACCAGGATAAGATCTCGGCTGTTAAAGACTGGAACTGCACAACGGATATTCACCAGCTCTGGAATTTCTTGGGCTTATGCAGGTATTACCGGAAATGGTAAAAAATTTCTGAACAATCGCCAGACCGGTCCATAAGCTGACCGAAGCAAAACAGAAATTTATCTGGACGGGTGATTGTAGCACCGCCTTTAACAAGCTTAAGGGTGCACTGTCCAAATCAGAAAGAAATTATTGTGTGACCAGGAAGGAACTGCTCGCTATCCTAAAAGCCGTGGAGCACTTCCATCCTTACCTCTACGGTCGAAGGTTCCTGCTGCGAACAGATCATGCCTCATTGACCTGGCTACTGAATTTTAAAAATCCAGAAGCAAATAGCTAGGTGGATACAGAGACTACAGGAGTATGACGTGAAAATTCGCCACAGAAAAGGATCAGCACATGGAAATGCAGACGCCCTTTCGAGAAGACTCCTGAGAGCTGCAAATACTGCTCGAGAATCGAAAAGAAATTTGGCGTAATAGATCCAATAGTCCGACAAGTTACAACACCATCAACATCGGCATTGGACCCATGGAATGATGAGAGCATCTGAAAAGACCAACTGGCTGATCCTGAAATAAAACCAATCTTAGAATTTAAAGAGTCATCTGACGAAAAGCCCAGCTGGCAAGACATCGCCCCTTTCCATCCTACAACGAAGCGTTACTGGGCTCTTTGGGACTCTCTCCATCTGAGAAATGGTGTTTCATATCGAAAATGGGAGTCTGACGATGGAAAAACATTCAGGTTGCAATTGATACTCCCAAATACAAGAGTTTCAACAGTGCTTAAGGAACTCCATGGCACTCCAACTGGAGGTCATTTTGGTGTTATGAAGACCTTACAAAAAGTTCGTGAGCGCTTCTACTGGCACAATGTTCGGAGTGTCGTGGAAAAGTGTTGTCGAACAGGTGATCCCTGTGCTGCACGCAAAGGTCCCAGAAAACGCACTAGAGGAAAACTGCAGCTATATAATGTGGGAGCGCCATTCGAACGTATAGCTTTTGACATCCTAGGCCCACTTCCGAGATCATCAGATGGCAACAGGAAAATCGTGGTTGTCATGGACTTCTTCACTAACTGGCCTGAAGCCTATCCTATTTCCGACCAAGAGATCTCGAATGTTGCAGAGGTTCTAGTTCAACACTGGATCTCACGATTCGGGGCCCCTCTACAACTGCACTCCGATCAAGGGAGAAGCTTCGATTCTGCAGTTTGTAAGAGACTGTGTGAAATACTTGCCATCGACAAAACCAGAACAACAGCTTTACATCCTCAGTCTGACGGCATGGTAGAGAGGTTCAATCGGACCCCATACTGAACAGCCTCTCTCTCCTGGTATCCAGTAATCCACAGGACTGGTACAAGGAACTGCCCTTTTTCCTGCTTGCCTACAGGAATGCCGTTCACGAGACCACTGGCTATTCCCCATCCCAGATGCTTTTCGGACGTGATGTCTGCCTGCAGATCTTCTGTTCAGCCGACCACCAGATGCTCCCTTGGCGCCTGAGGAGTATATCGAGAAACTCCAGGCACGGGTGAAGAAATACATCATTTGGTTCGGAAAAGAATCGTTATGGCTTCCGAGAAGATGAAGACCCGATACGACGCAAGAGCAACCGGACACGACTTCCACGAAGGCGACAAAGTGTGGTTATGGAATCCGAAGCGTCGAAAAGGACTCTCTTCAAAGCTGCAGACCAACTTGGAAGGTCCTTACACAGTCCTAAAAAGACTGAATAACGTTGTGGTGCGGATACAGAAATCACCACACTCAAAACCGAAGGTAATACATTATAATAGGCTAGCCCCTTATCTTGGGCAAGATGAATAAGATCCTTAAGTTCAGACCATGGTCATTAATTATTTTGTAAATAATGTAAATTATTTCTCTTTTCTAATTCCTTAGTTTTATTTTAATAGTGGAATTTATAATTACATCTCTTCATGTGCTTTCAATTTATTTTTATTGTATATGTTGTGGAATACATTTGTTACTTTATATGTGATTACTATGTGAGTAGTTTCCCTGTAAATAGATGCCTCTTACTCAAGGACTGTACTGTCCGGGATGTGCAGTCTTTGAGGAGGGGCAGTGTTATGAATTTTGTGTAAATAGTGTAAATAATGTGTATTTGGGTGTTTCATGCATTTACATTACTCTATGTTATATTTATTTCATGTTAAAATTGTATTATTCACAAGCAATGCCGCCCCTTACGTTATAATGGCGATTCAATGAGAACTTGGCGAATTCTTGGTGGTAGAGCCAAGTTGGCATCATTTTTGGCTACCACGTTGGTGGCTAATTTGGCGACAATTTTGGCGTCATTGGCGACAATATTGGCGAGTTCGGAACCCTCTGGATTCTTCTAGAAAGTAGTGGATCTCTCCATTAACGTCACCCTCGATGACACGGGCGGTTATATTTATGGAAGTTTCTACCGCGCCTATAAATAAGAGTGCCAGCCGCAACCAGTCAGTCTGATTTTATCTAGCGAATAATGAGGATTGTTTTGACTAGTGATTAGCTCGGCTGTGCATGTGAATATTCTTTTAATTACGTGTACTTTTAAACACTGATGATTGTGTTTGATTGCTGTTTGAAGACCTTCGGAGATTTACTCTGTGAATATTGCTGCTGAATCCTGTATTTAAAAGACTGGATTTCCGATAATTAACTATCATCGTTCTTGAATAACTGTTTTTCTTCTTTGAAACTGACTTGCATATAATTCTCGAATCCGTATCTACGCGTAACAATATGAAACACTAATCAACCTTTTCAAAATATCATATAATCATGTATTACCAAAGCCATATTTTCATGTATGAACACATTTTCAAATTGTATTTATGATGCTTAATAGTCAAATTTGATGTAAGTAATGTATCGGTACTGAAAGTTCTTCAAAAATTGACACAGAATTTGAGTAAAATAATGTAACCGCTACTAAAAACCTCGATAGTTTAAAAGTAAAAAATACTATATATGTATTTTTTGAGAAATCAAAGTAAAAGAAAAGATTAAAAAGTCTTAAAAGTAATAGAGAATAAGCTAATATTTAATGAAATAGGGCGCAAATACATGTTGTAATTCATTAGTTTTGTGATGAAGTGCCTTTTTACACTAAAAATGCAATTTTCCCAAAATGATTGTTTTCAAACCGCGTATACCTTTTTCACTGAATCTACTGAATGAATGTACTTGCAATTTTTATACTGCACATAAATAATATGTAACTATATATAATGGAGCTACTTTTTTGGAGATTTTCCCAAAAATTCCCAACTGCTGAAATGCAGTTATCTTAAAAAAAAGGACAATTTTCAAAAATTTCAAAGCGATACTTTTACGATGAATTTTTTTAAAAAAGTAAACAATACATTTGAAACATTTTACCATTATTTAAATAAAAAAAGTCTAATTAATATACAGACAAAATTTGAAGTTTTTATATTCAACAGTTTCTGAGAAACAGGTTCCTAAAATGGCTCAATTTAACAATGTCGGTATAGGGTTACCGACTAACCTTAAGTGTATGTATAGACTAACCCTTATTTTATATTACACTCATGTCTATACATTAAGGATAATGCCAGGTCCGGGAAATAAAGATTCAGAAACAAAACAAAAGAGACTTATTCATTAAGCTCATTTATTAAACAAAAGATAAAGAACAAAAAAGTTGGCGTATGTGTGATACCGTTCATAAAAACGATTTTTGTTCCCTGGAACAATTACAAAAAGTACTCTCTTTACAAAAAATTAATATTACGCGATTGGCACCCCTAACCAAGTAAATGTTGTTTCAGAGTAATATCCCCATAAATTTGGCCTGTCATGGTTCCGATTTGGATCTATTTTGGAGCCCAGTATAATTTTCCGCCATCTTACACCACCGTAAACGTGCCGTTCAATGATGTTGCCTTGGAAGGTACCTGGCGTTCTTCATTTGAAGGTCCGACGTGAAGCTAAACCTAAACTCGTCGGAAAACATCGCACATGCCCACTTTAACGATGTTTACACACACACATAGCATATTCTCTACTACAGTTTAACCACTGGAGACAGTGAGTTGCTGTGAGAGGAACACATCGAAGAAGCGTGCGAGCATATAGAAAAATATGTCGGAAACGTTGTTGCTTTGAAACTGTCCTACCTGTGACGAATGCTCTACTTGATCTGTTTCTTTTTGGAGTTACTGTCAAACACCGGTCTTCTTTCGACGTTGTAACTCGGGAGCCATCTGTAGTGTAACATCTGCTTACATTTTCTTGCAATTGCTTTCTTGCTCCTTTCTGCATCTTGGAATCGTTGCCAAGGCCTAGAGTTGACACTGGGTAATTCCAAGTTTCTCTGATTCTTCCATCTGAGTACGCTGTATTCCATGCTGCCGATAACGTAAAACATCCTCATGCTTCCTCTGTGTTATAAATATTCGGTTACGTCACTAAGTGGCTTGTAAAACTCTTATGAACAATTTTACTGCTTTGCCACCAGTACCCCCTTTTTACACTCTCGTCATTGTGACGAACTATCATTGTCATCTGATGGATTCCTGTAATTTGTATATTATTGTTGAAGACATGTTTGATACTTCTACAAGTAAAATTTTTACGTGAATACGTCTTTAAAATTGCTTCCATAGTGGGAGGCAATTAAAAAACGAATGATAACAAAATCACTGGATATAGTTCGGTGTTGCAGCTACATATCTATTATTTCCATCTAAAATTCAGTTACACCACTGGATAGCTAAAGGATCAAAGAATTCATCACACTAAATAAGGACTGTGACGCATCGCGCATGGTGGAGGGGTAAGCGCTACCATTTTGAGATCATTTTGCTGCGAATCGAGATTTTCATTTAGGATAACTTTTGACTCGGAGAAGCTACGACGTTTATTTTAGTGTCAATCGTCAACTCTTATCAATATATATTGTATATAAAACATTAGAGTAAAATAGTGACAGTAAATATAATAAGGTGTTAAAATAAAAAAAAAAGTATTATCAAAATATATAATATGTCGGCCTATACGCGCCAAAAAGCCAAATCCGAATCCAAAGATCGTATACGGTTGGAAAGGGCTTCTCAAAAGCAATCAAATGGTACCAATAAAACACCATATGACCGAGTCAAACAGTAGGGAAAACGTAAAAGAATGAATGCGGCTGAGCGGATCAACGACGGTACCAGTACATCTACAGTTGGGGCAGTTGAAATTATGCAAGTGGATGATGAAATCGCTTCTATATTGACACCAGACTGTGTAGTCATCTATTGGGTACAATCCTCATTTATGAAGACACATTGGGCAGCAGCTAGTGCAAGTTTTACTTTGACGTTTGCCAACAATCCATTCGAACATAAATTTGATGTGTGTGATCGTCTATGGTTTTTGCTCTCATTGAAGTCAATATAAGAAAAACACTTATCGCTGCTTAATAATACTTTCTCTGAAGAGCTAGTGGCTGACTTTAAACTTAGAGATACGTGTAAGAGCTCACTGTGGACTCGGATAAAGTGTCCACCTAAGCAACATGGGTTGTGCCCGCATTAGATCCGATTAGTGAACGTCTAGTACTACTGCGACGGCCATTCATGCAGATACGTCAGTTGCGTTAGGACGGTATCATCGGTTAGGACGGTATGGTATCATCTGACAAGTCATTAATGTGCAACGCAATGGTGCAGCGTCAATTGAACGATGATCATTGTTAACATAAAGAAGAACATGATACACGTATCTGAGTGTCGTGGTCAAAATTGAGTGGTAAAAGACAATTCTTACTTGGTCAACCATTGTATAAGCATTCAATGATTACAGTACACTGGGATTCATTTCATGCTAACACAATAACCAGTTGTGTGGCATCGGTGATGATCCGATTGAGCATCTACAGTGTGCCAGGAGTGCAACGGAGTCGCAGGCTCTGCTTGCAATGCAACACACTATGTTTCAGAATGAAGAACATTGTCTTAAAATTGCTCCAGGCCAACATTCAACATCGCTGAACATTACTTACAACGTGTTTGCCGAAGAACAATCATTTCCTTTCAATTACTTCCGACGATCAAATGTCACCGAATAAAGTTTCCTATCGAACCAGAGTGTGCGATCACGATCCACAAATCACAAGGAGGTATGTTCGATCAAATTGTGTATCAATATGATAAATTGCAGCAAAACCAACTAGTTTATGTGGTTTTGAGTCATGTCACATCGTTTGATGACCTTTATATGACCAATACCCAAAATGATTTCAAGCTTTATCACGGATTTGGTCAGGCATCTCCTACAGTTAAAGAGGTATGAGATGAGTACCAGAGATTGGCTTAACATCCGTTGCACTAGTCACCAAAATAAAAAAATTTTGTGATAGTGTTCCTGATCAGCTTTGTCTTATACTTATCACCGCCATGAATGCATGTTAGCCGAAATTAATCTCTTTATGTCACGATGACTATTAAAATGTTCCAAAAACACAGCCAAAACTATACCCGACCGCGATCCTGATCTTATTGCACCAATTATGATAGTGGTATACTTTAATGTTGTCTCACAAGAGCGCTCATTGCTCGGCTTCATACTCAGCGAGTTCAATTTGTCTTACATCGAAACTTCTCCCACAACGTTAGGTAATGCCTGTAATAATTTAATGTTTACCAGAAATCTCGATGTCTCCTGTATGCTATTTGTGTCGTACTATTCACATCACAAATCTATACTTAATAAAGTTATATTATAACACAGTAATTATTTGTTTACTTGATTTCTTTCCTGAACCCGTTGAAAGGAAATAGTCGTCATCATAAACAAAACAAAAAAAACCATGGGAACCCGGAGGACTTCTTAGAGTTCAAACAAGATTATAGCATACATAAATAATAATATTTTATTAAAAAAAAATATTATCTGTTACGCGCGCGAGACGTATTCGCGTACGACACACGGCCGTGTCCATGACGCAGACACACCTCTTGTTAGTCTAGTGTTCAATTTTCATGGGATTCTGAATTATTCTTAATTTATGGACATGAGTACATTTTACTAATCTTTACTTCTATGCAGTACTTCTTTTACTTCCTTTTGTATTGGCAGGAAATATTAACTAGATGTTGAGTTCATGTGGTAAGTTTTTTTTTTATCTTGCAGTATCTAATACAAAGATTTTTAACTCGATACCACGAAGTTTCGGTTACACATTATTAAAATAGCATTAATGTAATTCATTTTGTAAAAATTACATATTTATGATATTGCTTCCTTTCGCTATGGCACAGTAGTATAGGCAAATTACAGGTGAAGATTGGTTGGCCAAAAAACTTGTTTAAACTACATTCTTGGTTCCTAAGACCAAGAGCTCGCTAATGCTCTGCTGTGGTTATTATTTCTTACTTTTCTGACTAACTATATTGAGGTTTATAACTGTTTGCATATGTTATATAATGAATTTGCATATGTTATATAATGAATTTGCATATGTTATATAATGAATTTGCATATGTTTGAATTGAATTATTGATAGGATGCTCTTTGGTGAGTTTTTAATGATTTACGCTATTCATTTGTGATCATACTTGGTTTTTAATTTGAACTTTCGGATTTTAGACATTTTTTCTACCTATACAACTATTTTAAAGATGAATGCGTCATCTTTGGTGTTCGAGGGTTCACTTATATTATGCAATTAATTGTTTTAGAATTTTAATATTTTAATATAATATCTCTTAGAATGCGATGGCGAATAGTTTAATTTTTCAAATTTAATGGTTTAATTTTAACTTTTTAATTTTTAAATTTTTGAGAATTGGATATTTTCCGATTAACTTACCAAGTTGCAATAGGGGAAGGTTGGTGCCATCAAACTAGTTCAACCCCACTTATCGGTCCTAAGTCCGAGGTTGCACTTGGATATTTTATAAATTTTTATTTTATAATTTTTTAATTTTGTTTGAAAACGTTGGAATTTTATCTTCTATATTCGCCATTGATATTTTGAAATAGGATTTAATGTTATAGGATTCATATGGTTTCGATTTTTTGATTGATTATTGGGTTGTGATTGAATTATATATATATATTGATAATGAGAGGGCAGCACTGCAAGCAACCTGGCGTGTGGGCTGGCTCGTTTCACAGGGAGGCGATTCCCAGACACAGCTGATACCGAGAACAGAAACGACGAGAGACAGGTTGAAAAACTAAAGAACACGCGTTTAATTGTTTAACTTAGAATAGTATTTGTGTAGACTATTTTCTTCGTTACTCTTAGAATAAATAGTTTTGACTAATAGTTATTACTATTTAACAAACCATCACAATAAAACCCATTACGTACTTAATATAGGATTTGGACATTCAGCCTCAACTTACCTTTGGACAGTGAATAACCTCTAGAAAGTGAAATGTTTTCAGGCATTAAAAAAGAAAGACCGAACCAAGAAAACATTTGACTACACCATTGCTTATGAAAAAAAAAAGGCGGACCCACTGTATCATCAGATTCATCCAACCCGTAAGTCCATTCCAATTTATCTGTTATTATGAACAAATATATGTATGATGGTCTATCTACAAGAAATCCCTGTGATAACAAGTTTCCTAAAAACGGCTACTAATTCAACAGTTGAAATTTTTATAAAATTATAATTGACGATCCTTATGATAAATGTTCGCATAAAAATAGAGAATTTTTTCTGGTTTTCTCCAGATCATCATGATTATCAAAAACGAAAGAAAAATGTTTTAAGCGAATTTAACAGAACGGAACTGTGTGTAGTCCTTAATGGTGCCGAAAGATTGAAACGAAAGTTGTGAAGTTGTAACAGTAAAAGTTGTAAAGAAATCCGTAAAATTATTCAAAGTGCTCCCGGGCCGCGGGTTGGACACCTCTGTTCTAGGGGAATGAATGCAGGATTCTTTCTGATCCTAGTTGAAGCATGAAAATGAAAAGTAATATTTTTTAAAAAATAGGCTTAGAGAGAAAACTAAATCTTATACTAAAATTAAATATAAAATGTAGAAAAAGGACAAATTTTTATAGAACTAAGTAAATAGTATTATTATCATTAGGAATATTGCCGTGATCTTAAGAATAAAAATTTGTTTTTGTAGGCGAGTCGGAATAACAATGAACAAATAGTTCTATTAAACACATTACTTAAATATACTTTGAGTCTAAAAAGAAAATTAAAACAATTAAAAATTTAAAATAACAAAATTAAGTATACAGGTATTAAGAAAAAGTTACATTAAATAATTTAAATAGAAGAAAATAAAATATAATTAAGAAGATTTTCCTTGCAGCAGCACCGGATATATTTGTACAAAACTCCCATACAATGACAAAAGAGCTAGTATAAGCCAGAGATTATGTGATATAAATCTGATTAAATCCCTTTTTATAGGTTTTGACCTAGATTCCTCTCTTCCTAATCAACTACCTGTCATACTACCTATCCTTTGCTTAAATTAATTCATAGATAAAATTAAATATTGTGTTAAATATTACAACCAAAATTCACGAATCCGGATCGAGTCTTCTGAACAAATTGTTATGATTTCAAGTAGGAATTTTAAAGTAGATTTTTCAAAAGACAAATCAAAACCTTTAGTTGATTTTTTAAAATCAAAATTCAATTTAATTATGTCAAATGATCCAAATGAAGCACGACGAAGTACGGAACAACGTAAAAAATTAATAAAAAAATAAAATAAAATAAAATAAAAATAAAATTTAAATAAAATTTTGAATCTAAAGGATTTATAACCTATTTCAGCTACCATAAACCTATTGTTTCCTGCTTAGAGAATACAATTAATTCCCAAATATGATTGCATATTTTGGAAAAAAATATATGAATATATAATATCCTCTTGTTTTTATTCACCTAACTAATCCCTGAAATAACACTACAAAATTTGGTTATCACTTCTATAGTGTGGTCATAAGCACCACACACTTTTTTGGGAGTGACAAACGTTTTTTTTTACAATCTTAAGGTGCTTATTATGACCGAGTTCCCGGCGTGACCACTTTTGTTCAAAAATATTTTCTATGAACATGCTGCACTTTCCCCTATGAACAACTTTGTGGTTTGATTGTTGTGCTGTACGACTTATTGTGGTTTATAAATGTAAATGAGCATAATATAAAAGAAGAAATGGGCATCTTTGATCTCTGTTGAAGGAAGTTGAAACTGATCAAGCAAGGGGAAAACTTGCTGAAATAATGCATATTAATCATGATAGCAAAAGTAAATTTGAGAAAAGCAATGAACATGAAACGAAAAAAAGCCATAAGTGTACCGCAAGATACACTTCGCCCTGTCAAAAAGACACAAGCAACAAAAGTTCAACAGGATATTTGTTGATCATCAAAGGACATCAAAACTACAATAACGCGAAATATGACAGTTTTACTTGCAAATAATATTCCTGTAATGTTAGCGAAAAGTGTCTGTGACTTATGTCCTTCATTAAGGTCACGCATATTTGGAATCAATTTAGTTCATAAATTATTCACTGAAATCTGATTCTTATCGTGTATAGTAAAAGTAATTATAAAAAAGGATTCGGGTGACTCAGTCACTCCGAGCGACCATTAACGTCAGTAACGAGTGCACACCTGATCCCGGGTTAAAACATTTTGAAGTTTTCTCCCTTTAAATTTTAAAAATAACACAATCACATTCTTCATTGGAATTTTGCATTCTTTTTCACTATTTAATATTGATTCTAAATGCTAATTCTGAGAGGCTTAAAATTACAGCTCGTTCAAAACTATTTATAATACGAGCATTCATTTCAAAAAATCATTTTACAATTTTGTACACATTGTCATGCGCTTGGTTTTACTCTCCTTACAATTAAGCTATTATATCAAGAATAATGTATTATTTTTTAAAAAAAATGAACTCGTGCGAAGAGTGGGTACTTCAGCCAGTATAAGAACAAGTTTAATAATTATTAGTGACTTCCATGGACTTGTTTGCAGAGCAAAGTTTTTCAAAGGAAGGTTTAATATTAGAAATTGACACTGCCATGAAGTTTTTTATATTATTGGTAATCATATGAAACCGTTTAGTTATGCATAAATTGTGAAGGAGTGTTTCTTAAATGCTTCTAATTTAGGTTAGTAACAAAATAAAAATATAAAAATAACAATTAAAGAAAGTAAAACAGGGATTAAAATATTATGATTAATTTTCCAAAATTTAAAATTTCCAATGTTATCTTGATATTAAAGCATTTCTCTCCTCCCACTCCCCCCTTTATCCTCATGTTGCGGCCCACGTAAAATAATTAACATACGTATGCGGCCCGCGTGAAATGGCTGACATATGTATGCGGCCCAGCAGAATAAAAGGTTGAGTACCCCTGGACTAGACTATTCTTTTAATGATATTTGTACTTTTAGAAATGGATGATGAAGGAAATAAATCTTTAATTAAATATCATTTTCAATATGTTTCAATAAAAAATTAAAAAAGAAAAATAACATAATAATTAACTATTCTTAAAAGTAATTTACTTAAAAAATATATTACTTAAGAGCAACATATACAAAATTAATCTTATCTTATATTAATTTATACAGTTTATAATTAAGATCGTATTGTAGCTTTAGCGTCAAAGTACATTATTATTGCATTCAATATATTATTGTATAAGGGACGCGATAAAAAATTTTATGATTGAAAAAATTTGGGGCACCAATGTTGAAAGTTTGAGAAGCACTACCTCACAGATTTAAAAAACTTTTTTCAGAAGATTTAAGGGATGACGAGAGGAAATGAATTTTACGTTTTTTCGCGGAAGCTCTTCCACGATACAATCCTCCCCCCCTACACAGATTTCGGGGTCAATCGAGGTTGTTGAACCTCACCTTTCACCTAACGTTCTCCCAGTGGAGGAATTTATGACGTTTCTGTAGGAGAAATTCTCTGACGATGCGCCCTGTTACAGAAACTATAATTATTCTGTTCAATCCTTTTTTCGCGATGTCGAAGAAAATTTTGTTTTTATTCCACACATATCAAAATTTGAAAAGATTATTTGTATCAAACGATTACTGATATTTTTACTCAACATAATATTTTCACATATACTTCCTTAAAATAAGCATTAATTCCCCAGATTCCTGCCGGCTTGCTCTCCGGATCTTTCGCCGATAGAAAACATGTGGGTCCATGGTTGCTCAACGATTGACCCAGATTACACCTCCAGCTGCCCACCAGATCAACTTTGACAACTTGAAGAAGCTGCGGTCCTGTTTTACCCAAGAATACATCCAAAGTCTCTTGAATCAATGCCGAGGCGTGTGGCGTGCTGATCTCCAACAATGGCGCTACTCTGGCTACTGATTCTCTCCCGAAACTACACTTCACAAAAAATCTATAAATTTAATCATTTGATACTTGGTCAACATGTTATCTACAAAATAAACTTTGTTGTGCTATCTTTTTTCTTTCTTGGTGTGATTTACCCGGGGGCCAGCAGTGTATATAATGATTCTGCGTGACCCTTTTCTCACGAATGTTTTAATAAAAATACGATAATTCAATCTGCTCAAAAGGGGTATCTGGATCTCTAACTTGGGTTTTCTTCCACCCAGCTCAATTGGCACTTTGAACTATAACAAGACTTCGATACAAGTGACCAATAAATATGCACTGCTGGCCCTTAAAACTGCAGCACTATAAAGGAAACCAAATAAAAAAGATATTTATTGTATGTAAACAATATGGCATGAAGACAAAATGATTATATTTGCAAGTAGTTAAGGGTTTTCAGAGACGCGAAATTAGTAGAAACAGCTGCTACCCCTGACAGCTAAAATGGCCCTTGCTCGGTCAGTCATGTAGTCATGTAAAGAACACGCGTTTAATTGTTTAACTTAGAATAGTATTTGTGTAGACTATTTTCTTCGTTACTCTTAGAATAAATAGTTTTGACTAATAGTTATTACTATTTAACAAACCATCACAATAAAACCATTACGTACTTAATATAGGATTTGGACATTCAGCCTCAACACCTTTGGACAGTGAATAACCTCTAGAAAGTGAAATGTTTTCAGGCATTAAAAAGAAAGACCGAACCAAAAGAAAACATTTGACTACACCATTGCTTATGAAAAAAGGCGGACCCACTGTATCATCAGATTCATCAACCCGTAAGTCCATTCAATTTATCTGTTATTATGAACAAATATATGTATGATGGTCTATCTACAAGAAATCCCTGTGATAACAAGTTTCCTAAAAACGGCTACTAATTCAACAGTTGAAATTTTTATAAAATTATAATTGACGATCCTTATGATAAATGTTCGCATAAAAATAGAGAATTTTTTCTGGTTTTCTCCAGATCATCATGATTATCAAAAACGAAAGAAAAATGTTTTAAGCGAATTTAACAGAACGGAACTGTGTGTAGTCCTTAATGGTGCCGAAAGATTGAAACGAAAGTTGTGAAGTTGTAACAGTAAAAGTTGTAAAGAAATCCGTAAAATTATTCAAAGTGCTCCCGGGCCGCGGTTGGACACCTCTGTTCTAGGGAATAATGCAGGATTCTTTCTGATCCTAGTTGAAGCATGAAATGAAAAGTAATATTTTTTAAAAAATAGGCTTAGAGAGAAAACTAAATCTTATACTAAAATTAAATATAAAATGTAGAAAAAGGACAAATTTTTATAGAACTAAGTAAATAGTATTATTATCATTAGGAATATTGCCGTGATCTTAAGAATAAAAATTTGTTTTTGTAGGCGAGTCGGAATAACAATGAACAAATAGTTCTATTAAACACATTACTTAAATATACTTTTGAGTCTAAAAGAAAATTAAAACAATTAAAATTTAAAATAACAAAATTAAGTATACAGGTATTAAGAAAAAGTTACATTAAATAGAAGAAAATAAAATATAATTAAGAAGATTTTTCCTTGCAGCAGCACCGGATATATTTGTACAAAACTCCCATACAATGACAAAAGAGCTAGTATAAGCCAGAGATTATGTGATATAAATCTGATTAAATCCCTTTTTATAGGTTTTGACCTAGATTCCTCTCTTCCTAATCAACTACCTGTCATACTACCTATCCTTTGTAAATTAATTCATAGATAAAATTAAATATTGTTTAAATATTACAACCAAAATTCACGAATCGGATCGAGTCTTCTGACAAATTGTTATGATTTCAAGTAGGAATTTTAAAGTAGATTTTTCAAAAGACAAATCAAAACCTTTAGTTGATTTTTTAAAATCAAAATTCAATTTAATTATGTCAAATGATCCAAATGAAGCACGACGAAGTACGGAACAACGTAAAAAATTAATAAAAAAATAAAATAAAATAAAATAAAAATAAAATTTAAATAAAATTTTGAATCTAAAGGATTTATAACCTATTTCAGCTACCATAAACCTATTGTTTCCTGCTTAGAGAATACAATTAATTCCCAAATATGATTGCATATTTTGGAAAAAAATATATGAATATATAATATCCTCTTGTTTTTTATTCACCTAACTAATCCCTGAAATAACACTACAAAATTTGAAGTTATCACTTCTATAGTGTGGTCATAAGCACACACACTTTTTTTTTGGGAGTGACAAACGTTTTTTTTTACAATCTTAAGGTGCTTATTATGACCGAGTTCCCGGCGTGACCACTTTTGTTCAAAAATATTTTCTATGAACATGCTGCACTTTCCCCTATGAACAACTTTGTGGTTTGATTGTTGTGCTGTACGACTTATTGTGGTTTATAAATGTAAATGAGCATAATATAAAAGAAGAAATGGGCATCTTTGATCTCTGTTGAAGGAAGTTGAAACTGATCAAGCAAGGGGAAAACTTGCTGAAATAATGCATATTAATCATGATAGCAAAAGTAAATTTGAGAAAAGCAATGAACATGAAACGAAAAAAAGCCATAAGTGTACCGCAAGATACACTTCGCCCTGTCAAAAAGACACAAGCAACAAAAAGTTCAACAGGATATTTGTTGATCATCAAAGGACATCAAAACTACAATAACGCGAAATATGACAGTTTTACTTGCAAATAATATTCCTGTAATGTTAGCGAAAAGTGTCTGTGACTTATGTCCTTCATTAAGGTCACGCATATTTGGAACAATTTAGTTCATAAATTATTCACTGAAATTCTGATTCTTATCGTGTATAGTAAAAGTAATTATAAAAAAAAAGGATTCGGGTGACTCAGTCACTCCGAGCGACCATTAACGTCAGTAACGAGTGCACACCTGATCCCGGGTTAAAACATTTTGAAGTTTTCTCCCTTTAAATTTTAAAAATAACACAATCACATTCTTCATTGGAATTTTGCATTCTTTTTCACTATTTAATATTGATTCTAAATGCTAATTCTGAGAGGCTTAAAATTACAGCTCGTTCAAAACTATTTATAATACGAGCATTCATTTCAAAAAATCATTTTACAATTTTGTACACATTGTCATGCGCTTGGTTTTACTCTCCTTACAATTAAGCTATTATATCAAGAATAATGTATTATTTTTTAAAAAAAATGAACTCGTGCGAAGAGTGGGTACTTCAGCCAGTATAAGAACAAGTTTAATAATTATTAGTGACTTCCATGGACTTGTTTGCAGAGCAAAGTTTTTCAAAGGAAGGTTTAATATTAGAAATTGACACTGCCATGAAGTTTTTTATATTATTGGTAATCATATGAAACCGTTTAGTTATGCATAAATTGTGAAGGAGTGTTTCTTAAATGCTTCTAATTTAGAGTTAGTAACAAAAATAAAAAAATATAAAAAATAACAATTAAAGAAAGTAAAACAGGGATTAAAATATTATGATTAATTTTCCAAAATTTAAAATTTCCAATGTTATCTTGATATTAAAGCATTTCTCTCCTCCCACTCCCCCCTTTATCCTCATGTTGCGGCCCACGTAAAATAATTAACATACGTATGCGGCCCGCGTGAAATGGCTGACATATGTATGCGGCCCAGCAGAATAAAAGGTTGAGTACCCCTGGACTAGACTATTCTTTTAATGATATTTGTACTTTTAGAAATGGATGATGAAGGAAATAAATCTTTAATTAAATATCATTTTGCAATATGTTTCAATAAAAAATTAGAGAAAGAAAAATAACATAATAATTAACCTATTACTTAAAAGTAATTTACTTAAAACATATATTACTTAAGAGCAACATATACAAAATTAATACTTATCTTATATTAATTTATACAGTTTATAATTAAGATCGTATTGTAGCTTTAGCGTCAAAGTACATTATTATTGCATTCAATATATTATTGTATAAGGGGAGCGCGATAAAAATTATATGATTGAAAATTGGGTCACCAATGTTGAAAGTTTGAGAAGCACTACCTCACAGATTTAAAAAAGCTTTTGCAGAAGATTTAAGGGATGACGAGAGGAAATGAATTGTACGTTTTTCGCGGGAAGCTCTTCCACGATACAATCCTCCCCATACACAGATTTCGGTGTTCAATCGAGGTTGTTGAACCTCACCTTTCACCTAACGTTCTCCCAGTGGAGGAATTTATGACGGTTTCTGCTAGGAGAAATTCTCTGACGATGCGCCCTGTTACAGAAAACTATAATTATTCTGTTCAATCCTTTTTTCGCGATGTCGAAGAAAATTTTGTTTTTATTCCACACATATCAAAATTTGAAAAGATTATTTGTATCAAACGATTACTGATATTTTTACTCAACATAATATTTTCACATATACTTCCTTAAAATAAGCATTAATTCACCAGATTCCCTGGCCGGCTTGCTCTCCGGATCTTTCGCCGATAGAAAACATGTGGTCCATGGTTGCTCAACGATTGACCCAGATTACACCTCCAGCTGCCACACCAGATCAACTTTGACAACTTGAAGAAGCTGCTTGGTCTGCTGTACCCCAAGAATACATCCAAAGTCTCTTTGAATCAATGCCGAGGCGTGTGGCAGTGCTGATCTCCAACAATGGCGGCTACTCTGGCTACTGATTCTCTCAGAAACTACACTTCACAAAAGTCTATAAATTTAATCATTTGATACTTGGTCAACATGTTATCTACAAAATAAACTTTGTTGTGCTATCTTTTGTCTTTCTTGGTGTTGCATTTACGGTGGCCAGCAGTGTATATAATGATTCTGCGTGACCCTTTTCTCCAGCTCCGAATGTTTTAATTAAAAAAATACGATAATTCAATCTGCATCAAAGGGCTATCTGGGATCTCTAACTTGGGTTTTCTTCCACCCAGCTCAATTGGCACTTTGAACTATAACAAGACTTCGATACAAGTGACCAATAAATATGCACTGCTGGCCCTTAAAACTGCAGCACTATAAAGGAAACCAAATAAAAAAGATATTTATTGTATGTAAACAATATGGCATGAAGACAAAATGATTATATTTGCAAGTAGTTAAGGGTTTTCAGAGACGCGAAATTAGTAGAAACAGCTGCTACCCCTGACAGCTAAAATGGCCCTTGCTCGGTCAGTCATGTAGTCAAACTGGGATTCTATGACAGAAATGGGCAACTCATTCCATGCTGCTTCAAGTATATGTCACACTTCACCAACTGTGTTAGTCGAAGAGGTGTGGCGAGCCATTCTCTCAGTAACCCAAAACCAGATGTTTTCAGTAGGTGACAGATGTGAAGACTTTGCAGGCCAGAGTAACAATCGAATACCTAGTGTACCACGAAATGTCAAGGCACGACGTGCACTATGTGGTCTTGTATTATCTTGTTGTAAGATCCCGTTTGGCAGGCCTTGAAGATAGGCTCCAACCACAGTACGTATGATGTTAAAATGTACCTATCTGGGTTCAAATTACTGTCGATCCGAAGTAGAGACGTGCGTGTCAAGTACCCAGTGGTTGCCTAAGCCATTACACCAGGTTCGAGGTCTCTATGACGATATCGAATGCAAATAGGCGACGAGTGCTCTCCTCGGAGACTTCACACACGTATACAACCATCAGAATAATGCACGTAGAACCGGGACTCGTCTGAAAAAGTGACTTTGTGCCACTCCTGTATCCAGTTTTGTTGTTCGGTGACTTTGGTCACCGAACGACACTGTCACTGTCGCATTGTCAAGGGAAGTCGAAGTAATGGTCACTGTGCTAACAGTTAACGCTGCTGTAAACGTCGTCGAACCAAACAAGTGGATACTGGGCGTGCTCCAAACATGCCTATTTCCTGCGCAATGATCCGGGATGTGGTTGAACAACTTTGCATTGTCGAACTCACAATATGCCTGTCCTCTTTGACTTTAGTCACGGGAGGAAATGGAGATCCTGCAAGCCGTTCATTATTACCCTCAGCAATATATTTTTTCGTATAACAGTGATTGGATTTCGACCCGTGCGGCATCACGCAACGATAATCCACACTCTCGATAGGCAACGATCCTGTGTGCTTGTATCGAATTCCTACACTTTTTGTTAAGGCTTTCTTTTTATTTGAAGCATAACATGATATTCAGAGCAAATTCCGACCTTGAAAAACTGTTTCCAAATGAGAAATCCATGACATATATTTTTTTTTATGCAGTGTTTCACATGTCGTTTCTCCCTCCTTTCTTCTTCAAAATGCACCTTGTCGTTCGTCAGATCATTCCTGCCTGGTGTAGCAATTTTAATGGCCAGCAGTATATAAATAATATGAATTGAAGTCAGAGAGATATCGCCGCATGCTGATTCATGAACATTGTATATCCCATATCCTGAACATTGTCATATCAATGCATGAAATTGAGCATTTTGCCTGCATTGACGCTTCAGAATCGATGGGTTGCATCTAGTTCCGTTGAGTGAAGCCAATTGTTTCCCTTCTTCTTGTTTGCATATCCTGTATTCATTTCTAGTAAAAAAGTAGTTTTCTTAATAAAAAGTAAATAATTATTAATTCTTGAATCTAACCCTTTTGAGTTGGATTCCATCCCTGTTGAGACAATGAACGGCCTCAAACATGAGTAGGAGATCTAAACATATGCTCTTCAAAAATCATTGGATTATAAAGTGAATTGCATTACATTGAAGCAATTTTCCCCAAATTGTTCCTTTCGATAAGTTAAATCTTTTATTCTCAAGACGTGCCTATATATATTTGAAATTCTAACCAACAAGTAATATATAGAGAGAGATATCTGTGTGTGGGATGAATCCCTAATCCTTCAAGTGTCAGTTGGGGTAAAACCTACCAGAACAACTCAAACCGCCTCCCGCATAATGACTTCGACTCCGGCGAACTTACGAAGAACCACGTGAACGAACGACGCAATGGCTCCTGATCGACGCTGAACATAGGACTCGTTTTGTCATGGCTTGGAGAACAGACGGCTTGGCTGAATATTGAAATAAAATATAATATGATAAACAGCTGTCTATCTAAGAATTTTCTTCTGTCAATCTAAGAATTACTACAATACACGATAAAAGCCGGTAGGATGTGCGACGGGTATAAAAATGACAGCTTCAAAAATTAAATAATAGCGAAACATAAAAGAAAAATATATACTCAGCTACATAGATTGGAATACGATTTATTTAAAAGAAACTTTCTTCAAAAACTTCATTTTGAAAATCAACAGAGGTGTATGTGTGTGTCAAGAAAGTTCTCCAAATAATTCAACAGAACAGAAGTCTACAAGTACGTTTCTTCAAAATCCAAAAAGCGTATAAAAAGAAAAAAAAAAGGAAAACACACTTCGTTTTGAATAATCAAAGGAATTCTTCAAGTGCTAAAATTTTGTGATGGATTCCAGTGCTTCAAGTTCGTAAGTTTAGTTATTTCAAGTTCGTAAAATATTACTCCTAATTCTATTATGGTAAATTTATTATAATTGACTTGCATTCATTATTAAGTTGGAATAAGGTAATGCTTAATTTGGTATCTTTATTTGATTTATTTGGTTTGGTATATTTATTTGATTTCTTATATTTTGGTGCATGTACTTTTTTTTTAAATTACATTGATTTCCTTTGAATATAATTATTTTTAATTGTGATCGTTTGTTTATTTGTAAAACTTTTTAATACTGTTTTTCGGTGTAAAATTTATAATTTCATTTATTTTATTCTTAAACTTTTTATTCAGTTACGTGGTGGTAAAAAAACAAATATGACTGAAACAAGTGATATATCAAAAGCTCAAACTTCTGAAAAACCAATTAAATCAACCAATTCAATTAATATCTTTTGATCCAAATAATTCTATGCAAGTAATTTCATGGTTAAAATACTTCAATGATAAATGTCAAAAATTGAACCTAGATGATTCTTGGAAAATTACCAATATATCTAACCATTTAAAGAACAGTGCCTAAACGGATTACATAAATTGTTATGATAAAATTAACAATTGGGAGGAATTCACTTGTTTCTTAACAGAAAAATATCCTGCACCATCAATTACTAGTTTAAGTGATTTCACGCAAAAAACTTTTAATGGAAAGGAAATTGCTCAATACTTCCATGAAAAGTTGGAAATTGGTAGACAATTAAATTTACCCACATCTATGATATTAGAAGAATTAACAGAGGGCTTACCCATTCATTTAAGGCAGTTACTCACTATAAATTCTCCTAGTAACCCAACAGAATGGATTGTAACCGCGACTAAATTATTAAAAATTCAAAACAGTAAACAGAACAAAATTGAAAATCCTAGTAATTCTAAAGAAGCCCAATATTTAATGCTCCTAGGGAAAACTACCAGAATTGTATATTTTAGGCCAAATGTTTGCACAAAGCCGGGTTCCTAACCAAACTCCTAGAACATTTAACAGTGCACTTTCAGAGTAACTTACCACTTGTAGATTTTGCGAATGCCAGAGGATTCAAAATACCTTTCATTGTTCATTCAGACTCTCGGCAGTACAAGTACCCCTTCAAATAACTATGCAACCAAAGAATCCCAAATTTGACAATTATTGGAAATATCTGGATAAATTTTTTCTCTCAATTGATGGAGAAAACAATTGTAATCATGCATTTGTTTACTTCGATGTATGACTTCGTTGAGAAGCGACAATTCCTTTGGTTATTTGTTTTAATGATTTATTGAAAATGTTTGGTATTGTATAGTGTGTATCTATATGTTGTTGTATTGTTTTACATTAATGTACATCTGGTTCAGGGAAACGTGGCGTAGATAGGTTACTAACAATAACATTAACGGCGCTGCGCGACTCATGGGGAGTTTGACGGAACCAGATGCGGGTATACATGAAAGTTTGTTGTGATTTAAAAGTGATATATAATGCATAAAAATTGTGAAACATACTGGTATTATGTGAATATAGATTTTGCCCAGTAACTTAAAGAGTTTTTATTTCAGGGTGACAGACCCTGAATTCCAATTTGAAAACCAAGTCTCAAAGTCTCTTTGTAATCTCAAATGGATGGATAAACAATGGAAGATAAAATTGTATAGTAGTTTAAGTAATATTAAGTAGTAATTAAGTAGATTTAAGTTAGTTAAGGGGTATGCGGATCTCGTTTTTTTCCATCCAAGTCAAGGATGGTTTTTTCCCTGGTCTCTCCGCTCAGATGAGGCATACCAACATATGTAAAAGTGAGAATCTATCATGATTAAAATGCAAAACTGTTAATGTTGGTCTAGTTAATTGAGTAAAATTTGTTGTAACTGTCAAGAGTTCAAATTAAGGAGGAATATTAAATTTAATTTTTAAGATGAATAATGAAAATTAAAGTTTAAGTTAAATATTGGAAATTAAGAGTTAAAATGAGGATTCAAGGTTAAAATTTAAATAAAACTTAGAAAGTGAGGAGATTAAGAAATAAAAATTTAGGCACGTAATTTCTTAAGGGCCATTTAGACCCTTGCATAAATCACGTTTTACTTCTTGGAGGGGTTGTGACGGCTCACGCGTCCTTTCTGTAACATAACCTCTGGGTTCTTTGACGGCCAAGATTAATGGCAAATCTTTTCCAACCCAAATCCAAGAAGTGAAATGAAAGTATAGATGCAAATAAGATAGCCTTTAAAAGGACAGAAGTTTTAGTAAGCGGGATGGCAATTTAGAGAAAGTTCAGTTTGGAAAAGGTAGAAGTGTAATTTGACGGCCTACCAAGGAATCATGGATATCTAGCCATTACTACAAGGTGCATACTATTGCACGCGAGCCCAACAGTCTATCTGAAGGTGATTGAACCATTGCGGAAAATTAAGGTAGGACAGATTATTTGAAATCAGTATTCGTAATATTATTATGATTGAGAGTAGGTGGATAATATAATTATTTAGATAAGTGACCCAATTGCGCGATCTGTTTTAGTTACGGCTACGTTGTTTTGGTTTATTCTCACTTAATATAAGTTTGTTCAATATATAAGAAATTTAAGTTAAACTCTTATTGAAGTCATATTAAGAATTCTAAAATGTCTATTCATTTCGAGAACCCCACACCTCTAGCTTACGCTGAAAATCCAAGATAGGGTCGACAAAGATCGACCCTATCACAAACTTCAGAGGTTCTTGGGTTCAATACTTGTGTATCATAAGTTTATTCCAGAATATGTGTTGAGACCTTAGATATCCATTAAATATGTTATTAAAAAAGGATGTGAAATTTAATTGGACAGATGAGTGTCAAAATGCATTTGAAAAACTAAAAGAAAGTTTAATAATGAAACCTATTTTACATTTATATGATCCTGATTTAACTTGTCGTGTTTTTGTTAATGCGTCACAAAAAAGTGTCGGAGCTGTGTTGAAACAACCTGATGCCTGAAATGTGTTACACGCAATTGCTTATCATTCTAGAACCTTAAGAGACTACGAAAAAAATTATGCTGTAACTGAGTTAGAATGTGTTGCAATAGATGCTTTAGATAAATTTTATTTCTACCTAGATGGCCAAAAATTTATCATACATGCAGCTCTTGTTTGGCTAAAAAATGTTCAAAATTTAAGAGGTCGATTATTCCGCTGGTCATTAAAGCTAAGTATGTCTGATTATGAAATGAAATATTTAAAGGGTTTTACTAACATTGTGAAGCCGATTCATGCATTGTTATCCAGGCATCCGGTTGCTCATCCCCTTTAACATTCAAGTCATTTGCTTGACATGAAAACTCATCAAAAGATCCTAAATACCAATAATAATTAAAAAGAAAAATTTACATAAAATCCATTTTCATTAAGATTAAATCAAGCTCATGAGCATCTCGGTGTTAAAAATTGAATTTCACTTCACTTCCTAACTGATATTAGTGAATTTGATAAACATTAACAAAAAAAGGAAACAAAAGAAATTAGGGCAACAAGTAAACATTTGGAGTTTATATCTGTTGGAGGTTTCCATTATACTATAATTCTACAAAAAAAATTTTACACATTGTGATTGACCATGCAACAAGATATGTGTGGGCTTTTCCTTCAAAAAATGAAAATTCTGAAACCTATGCAAATATCTCAAAACAAGTCTTTCAAATCCAAATTCCTGAAAAATTATTAACTGATAGAAATGGTGCCTTTACTTCTTCCAGATTTTTAAAAAAATTCCTTAGAAATTATAATATTAAATATTTGTTAACTACAGCTCATCACCCTCAAACAAATATTTATATGGTAAAAATGAACGTGTCAATCAATCTCTTGTTACTATACTTAAAAGCAAGGTAAATGCTTCATCTACTAAAATTCCTTGGACAAAACTATTAGACCAAGTGTGTAATGAATAGAACTCAACTCCACACACACTCAATAATTAAATACCCACCAGCATACATGCTATTTGGTCTCTTGCCATATCAATCACCTATAGATCAGAATAATTACTATGAACCTGTTAATGAAGCACGTGAATTGGCCCCTTGCAGAGAACAATAGATTATCATATTAAAAATAAGATTAGATGTGATGTTCGTTGTATTGAAAAAAAATTCAACTCAGGTGATCTTGTTTGTGTATGAAAAGTTCCAATATCCTAATACAAGGAAATTGAGCTCTCCTTTTTCTAATAAGGCCATGTTCTGAAGTCACTTATGAAATTAATAAACCAAATTCTTTGGCAAAGAAAGATTCCCAAATTGTCCATATTTCAAAATTAGGATGTTTCTATAATTTAAATTTAAGTCTCAATGAAAACTCAACTTTTGCTATTGTATACTTTTGTCTTAAGCAATTTACTTACAATGGTGAAAATATACCTTTTTTTTTCCAGTTGAGACAAATTAAGTTTCGTATCCATATTGTTGTAAATATCCACTTTTCAGAGTGTTCAATGAAGAATCTATGTTTCACCTTCATTAGTATATCATTGTATTATTTTTAAATATGTTATCATTCTTTGTAAATGTCAACTATATATTGCTTTAATAATTAGTTATTGTGATATTGTTGTTCCCTGTCGTAACCACTTAATCGGAAATATTTTGTGTAACATAGTATTAGGTACTCCACGCCATGACGATTAATTTATAAAAGTTTAAAAAACCAATATAGCTAAGTTTTCAGTCATCGTTGTGTCCACAGTGATCCTGTCCCGGTCGTTGTATTTGTGTAACATAGTATTAGGTACTCCACGCCATGACGATTAATTTATAAAAGTTTAAAAAACCAATATAGCTAAGTTTTCAGTCATCGTTGTGTCCACAGTGATCCTGTCCCGGTTGTTGTATTTGTGTAACATAGTATTAGGTACTCCACGCCCTGACGATTAATTTATAAAAGTTTAAAAAACCAATATAGCTAAGTTTTCAGTCATCGTTGTGTCCACAGTGATCCTGTCCGGTTGTTGTATTTGTGTAACATAGTATTAGGTACTTCAGGCCATGACGATTAACAAAGTAATTTATGAAAGTTTAAAAAACCAATATAGCAAGTTTTCAGTCATCGTTGTGTCCACAGTGATCCTGTCCCGGTTGTTGTATTTGTGTAACATAGTATTAGGTACTTCACGCCATGACGATTAACAAAGTAATTTATGAAAGTTTAAAAAACCAATATAGCTAAGTTTTCAGTCATCGTTGTGTCCACAGTGATCCTGTCCCGGTTGTTGTATTTGTGTAACATAGTATTAGGTACTTCACGCCATGACGATTAACAAAGTAATTTATGAAAGTTTAAAAAACCAATATAGCTAAGTTTTCAGTCATCGTTGTGTCCACAGTGATCCTGTCCCGGTTGTTGTATTTGTGTAACATAGTATTAGGTACTTCACGTCATGACGATTAACAAAAGTAATTTATGAAAGTTTAAAAAACCAATATAGCTAAGTTTTCAGTCATCGTTGTGTCCACAGTGATCCTGTCCCGGTTGTTGTATTTGTGTAACATAGTATTAGGTACTTCACGCCATGACGATTAACAAAGTAATTTATGAAAGTTTAAAAAACCAATATAGCTAAGTTTTCAGTCATCGTTGTGTCCCGGTTGTTGCGGAGGGGGGAAATTGTGATGAATCTTCAAGTATCAGTAGGGATAAAACCTACCAGAACAACTCAACCTGCCTCCCGCATAAGGACTTTTGACTTGGATTCCGGCGAACTTACGAAGAACCACGTGAACGAACGACGCACTGGCTCCTGATTGACGCTGAAAATAGGATCATTTTGTCATGGCTTGGAGTACAGACGGCTTTGCTGCAAAGAAAAAATTCGTTAGAAAAAATTACTGCCGCAAATTAAAAATTTTTTCTAAAATGAATTAACTGTGGCGCCTCCGTTTGAGAGCGTGTGTGTCACGGGAATCGAGCGATGACGAGTCTATTTGTCAATCCCAGAGTAAGTGTTGCTGTTAAAATGTTGAATCAAAAACATGGGTTTATTTTAGAAAATTGCCAATTTTATTACAAATATTTATTTATTTCGTTAATATAAACACATATTGCATACATATTACTCAAAAAACGTAAGAAAAATTTATCATATATAAAGGTACGAATTGAAACGTTATTGTTCCCATGGCTGACCCTACCTGAAGGAACCCTATTATAAATCAACTTTCCGACTTTTTCCTTTTATGCCAACATCTAAAACTCTTATCATCACCATGACACAAAATCCTGCAACTTTTCCATAACGAGTATACTCGTCAATCACAGTTAACTGGTTAATTAATTAATATTTGAAAAAACTGCACTAACATCAAATGTCATCCATTACAAATTTACAAAATGTATTTGAACTTGAGTGGATGACTCAAAAGTATTTTATTACCAATTGAAAATTTGAACAAGCATATATATGTGTGTGTAAATAAATACAGGGAGAGAATGAACTAAATTGAAAAATCATTGAAATAAACCATGGAAAGATTCTCGGAATCTGTTCAATAGAATTTTCTGAGAGACAATGAACAAGAACAATTAATTACTTAATTCATTCTACTTTTATAATTATACTGAAGTGATATTTTTCAAATATATCGTTTAGCTTTTTCAAAAACATACAACGTAAAAGTATCATTATCAAGTTCTTGAAAATTGTCATTTTTTGTTATCATATCTGGTTTCTAGCCAAATATTTTGGAGATATCTCAAAATACTTCAGTATATATAATTACATATCGGTAATATGAGGGGGAAATTGCAGGTACGTTTATATAGTAGTTTCTGAGAAAAAGGTACACGCAATTTTAAAAACATCATTTGGAGAAAATGGCATTTTAAATATAAAATGTCACTTCATCACAAAAGTTATGAATTACAACATGTATTTGTCCCATTTTATTAAACATTAGCATCTTCTTACAATTTATTTTAAGTAAAATAGGAAACAAAAAAGTCTTAAATTGCCCAGAAATTACATACATAGCATTTTTCAGTGTTTGTATAACGAGATATTTTGTAGCATTTATATACACCATTTTTCTCAAATTCTGTATCAATTTTTGAAGAATTTTTAACTTTGATGCATTATTCACTTCAAATTTGACCATAAAGAATCATAAATATATAGTGAGAAAATGTAACAATAAGGTTTTGGTATGAATTTGTGATTGCATTTGGGAATACATGATTGTACGACATTTTGAAAGTTTTGTTAGGTTTTGTATGTTCACATGAAAACACAGTTTCTAAAGTTTTAAAATTCAAAATTTTCTCTAAACTGGGCAAACGATTTCTAAAACAGCCCAAAATAAAACTGTTTTTATGTTTTTAAGTATGAAAGTTATGTATTTTTATGTATATAACAAGCTTTGCATGCAATAACAAAGGCCATCGCATTTTAGCAATCATTTTGTACCTTGTCATTGAGAAATGTTTGAATACTAAAGCTTAAAAACGTGTCTGTACAATAAATAACAATTTCTATTTATAACTGAAGTGAGAGTTTTCAAATATATTTTTTTCAATATATATAACATTCTTTTACGTAATTCTTTTATTGAATTGATTCAAAAATGTCACTTTTTGTTACGATGTGCTCTTTAGCTAAATGCTTTTGTAATATTTTGTACACATTGATGGGGCAAATCAGTCACTAAGTACAAGATAGTTCTTGAAGAGAATTTATTGTTGAAATTCCAATCCTTGAAATACAGGATTCATCAACAATATTCACAGAATAAATCTCAGAAGTTCTTCACCTTCTGCAGCACTCAGACACAAATAACAGTGTCTAAAATAAAAGATTATTCACAAGCACAGCCGAGTTAATCGGTAATCATGGTCGAGGCAAGTTTACTATTCAAAATAATACTCACTAGTCGCTGGTGGAAACAAGCTCGGCGAGCACCGCTCCATTTATAGACGCGGCGGAAACTTCCAAAAAGATAAAATCCACAAATTTCTAGAAGATTCCAGAAGGTCCCCAACGCGCCAAATATGAGGCCAACTTGGTTTTATCACCAAGATCTCACCAAGTTCCCATTGAATCACCATTATAACGTAAAGGACGACATTGCTTGTGCATATTACAATTTTAACATAAAATAAATATAACATAGAATGATATAAATGCATTACACATCCAAATATAAATTATTTACACTATTTACACAAAATTCGTAACAATATACTATAAATTTAGAAAAGTTTCATTTTTTAAACGCAATTTTAAAAAAAAAATATATAACTTTTAGGAGACAGTAGTTTTTGTATGCAATCTTACCTCATCAAAATCCTGCCCTATTTTTTTAAATATTATCTCCTTCCTATATTCATAGGGGGTTTTCTTACCATTTTGTATTGTGCAGAAAATGCACATATTGTTTTCATTCGACTCTCCATATCGACATTTACACCTTATTTACAAGGTTCTATTTTTGAAGCATTTTTAATTTGGAAGCATTCACAACACTAAAAGAACTAACCACATCATAAACATCAAGTGAAAATGCTTCCATTTTTTCTTCAAAGAAGATTGTGCATTTTCCTTTCTTTTGCACACGATTTCTATACATTATTATTTGGTTTGATTAGCAAATACTTTAATTAAATTCTACGAAATGTACTCCAAAAATAGAAAAACAAACTTAACAGTTATACTTGTAGTTACTCTACCGTTAATTGTGTATGAATAAATAAAACCATTGGAGTTTTTGAAAGTGTTCCCCAGTTTAAAAATGGCGGTGTTTCCTTTTTATCTGTCAAAGTGGGTGTGGCATGTCAGCTGATTATTTTTAAAAGCCATTTTGACATACTTCTAATTCATAAAATAGGAAATATGTTAGATGACTGGAAAGGTCATGAATAATTGGAGATTTTAGAAATATCCAAATGTCAATGTCGATAAAGTGAAGATTTTTAGCCTACTGACTTTTCTTAATTGCATTCTTTCGAGACGTAGAGGTAAAAAAAACAGCTGGTTGTGTAAGGGGCTCAGGGGTGTTTACTTTTTCTCGAGAGGTGAAAGTATAAACAATTTTCAAACAGGCATAATTCTTTTAAATTTAAATTAAATATTTCTTATATTTTACACATTATTCACAAAGTATTATGGCTTCAAAAAAGTACTAAATATTTGAAATATATTTATAATTTAAAAAATTATAAGCATATGAAAATATGTAATAAATATAACATAATTTTTGCGTTGCGCACGCTGTTTTCTAAAATAGTAGCCTCTGATGCATAAAACTTTATAGAATTATAAAATGTATCTTTAAACCCTACATCATTTAAGAATAATAGATCTTTTTTGTATTTCAAAATATTTGAAAAATACTGAAATTTTTTTAAAAAAATTTTGAAAATTTAATTTTTTTTATTTTTAAAAAAATATAATTTATTATTTTACTAATATAAAATTACTACAGTGTAATAAGGGGATACACATTTAATTTTATAAATTAACTTATAACTAGTAATTAAAGCTACTATTTTAGAAAATAGCATGCGCAACGTAAAACTTAATTAATATTTCTTATAGAAATGTTTCTTATTTTCATATGTTTATAATTTTAAAAATTATCATTATATTTTAAAGATTTTGTACTTTTTTGAAGCCGCATTCATTTATAAATAATGTGTAAACGATTCGAATTCTTTAATTTTAAATTGAAAGAGTTCTTTGTATTTGGATATTGTTTAAAATACATTCACTTCCAAAAGTTAAGCAGGGAGAGGAAAATGCTAATTTCCGGAAGCCAATCAGAATTGAAGAGGATGCAATTCGCTGCAGAGGTAGATGGAAGTATACAAATATGTTAGGTAACAGCCAATCGTGCTTTCATGTCAAGAAATATGCAAAAAGGGCAGTCATATAAAAAGCCAGCTTTATGAAGGGTTACAGAAGTTGATTGTAAGTGCTGATAGAAGGTGTTTAAAACTTTCGTACAATTTGTTTTCAAGACATACGGGTTTCTATGACTTTCAGAAAACGAATGGAAGATTCTGAGCGCTGGCGTGCTGTGGGGCGCATTGAAGCAGGACAGTCGATCACAGATGTTGCTCTTTTCTTCGGCGTTCATCATTCTGTAATTTCATGTTTAAGGAAACAATTTCAAACCACACAGAGAGTTGTCCGAAGGCCCCTAGGCAGTCGCCCAAGGGTACAACCCCCGCGGAAGATCCATATATTGCTATTGTAGCCAAGCGGAATCGCAGAGCGACCTCCACAAGTGTGACATCTACGGTTACAGCGTCCATTGGTAAGGCTACATCTGCAGCTACTGTACGCCGAAGATTACATATGAATGGACTGCATGCCCGAGTACCTCGAGTTTGTGTTCCTCTATCCGTCCAATCAAGAAGGGAACGATTAAAGTGGTGCCGGGAACATGGCGATTGGACTATGTCTGACTGGGGCAATGTCATGTTTACTGATGAGTCAAGGTTTGCTCTGGAGCCAGATGACAAGCGTATAAGGATATGGCGTAAACAAGGAACGCGCAATCAGCCCCAAAACATCACCGAACATTACTAATTCCGAGGCGGAAGCATTATGGTGTGGACAGGGATTTCATTAGGATACCGCACCGACCTGCACATCTTTAAACGGGGCTCTGTGACGGCTGTCCGGTATCGAGATGAAGTCCTAGAACCCATTGTGAGATTGCAGCAGTTGGCCCTAATTTTGTTTTAATGGACGATAACGCACGTCCCCATAGAGCTGACATCGTCGATGACTACCTGGAGAGTGAAGGGATTGCGCATATGGCGTGGCTAGCCTATTCGCCCGACCTTAACCCCATTGAAAATCTTTGGGATGCTCTCGGCCGTGCTGTATCTTCACATTTCCCACCTCCAGCCACTCTTATTGAGATGGAAACTGCTCTACAAGAAGAATGGCGATTGCTTAATTCTGCGGTGGTTGACCACCTAATTGAAAGCATGGTCAGAAGGTGTAAACTTTGCATACAGATGAGGGGGTGATCACATACCCTATTAATGTCCTTTTTTTCAATTTTATGCTGTTTATTTTCACTTTATACATAATTCTGTTTGTCTCTAGTATGACATTATCTGATAACTTACAAAATTTTAATATTGTTTTCATTTCTGTATATAATTATTGATTTTGTTTTATGTATATATTTGCTATACTTCACTGCCAAATTTTGTGTCAATCAAAGCAGTATTTGTTGATTTTTTTGCCCTTTACATCTTCGTGCTTAACTTTTGGAAGTGAGTGTATTTGAAGTGGATCTGAGATGGTTGTTCTCATTGAACCAGATCGTGACTCGAATTTGAAAGGAAAATACAATCAAGTGGAAAACAAATTTTACCTATTTAACAAATTTATTTACTAAATGGAATGAGGTTTATTTGCAATTACAACGTGACAACACATATTTTATTAAAGCAAGGACCATCATTTCATCTTTTCCTTGCAAAATTAAGCTAAAGGGGAATTTTCCCAGTTTCTCATTCTGTTACAGACAATTTGCCAGGAAGATGACGTTGTAACCTACGTTCAACGTTTCGATGATTCCGATTTTGAAACTAGGTTTGACTTTGCTAATTACCACAGTAGGGAATGAATTCATAAGGTCCCATTGAAAAAACACAAAAAAATAAATATTACAAGAGAAACAATCGGAATAGGCAGTAACGGAGATCTTAAAGTAAAGTTTAAAAACGGTAGTAAGCAATTTTGGCTTTAAAAAGATACACTTGTTATTATGGAATATTGTGAGAAACTTTTTAATTGCTTTTCCTAGTGAGAAAAAGTTTCACAGTAGTTTCAAATCTTTAAAAAAAAAAGAAAAAAATTGCCAAATGTAACTTTGTTATTGAATCCTATGAAAAGCATTTTCGTTTATTCCTCACACACATACACACACACACACACAGTTATTTTATGTAATTTGAATTTAAAATTAATTATAACATTGGTTTCTTTAGGTATCCGACTACCTTCAGAACCATGATTTTAAAAAAGCGCATAAATAGATAATTTTCATGATATTTAGTGTCACTTAGATTAGAATATATGTATAAAATTGTTTTAAGGTCATTTTGACAAAAAAAAACTATTTAAATACAATATTTTGGCTAAAAAGTAACTTGAAATAACCTTTTTTCAAAATGTTCTCTTATAAAAAATGCTTCTGCTGTAATAATATTTTGCTTACATAAAGTAAAGACTTTCCAGAGAGTCTGAACTATTTTTTTTGAAAAATTCACATTATCTTCAGTCACCACCCATTGAAATAATTATCGGCGTTTTCTTAAAACTTCTACTCTCTGTTGTCGTAAAACATGGATAAATCTACTTCTAAGTTATATATTTTAAAAATTCTAGTTGATTCTAGTACAGAGGTCTGAGCTATATAAAGGCAAAATATTGTTCACAAAAGGAATTGTTCACAAAGCATTTTCACAAAAGGAGAATATTTTGAAAATGGGTCATTCTATGTTCATTTTTTGTCAAAATATTGCACTTAAATAATTTTTTATTGTAATACTATTCTTAAAACAATTCTATATACATTTTTTTAACTAAGTGACACTAAATATCATAAATATTATCCAGTTATACGCTTTTACAAATAATGGTTCCGAACGAAGTCGGATACCTTAAGTTTTAAATTTTATATACTTCCCTGCAGATAAAAATGGAAATTTTTTAAAGTAAGTAGTTGCATACTAGCTCTCCAAAAAACATTGAAGTTGCTAAGAGAATGCAAAATTAAATATTAGGTATGTACCCAAACACACGAAAATCATAGCAAGGGGTCTAGTTTGGGAACCTCTGATATAGAACATTGTTGTGTACGTCCAAAGGAAGTGCATTCACGAGATTTTGGGATTTGCGGGAGCGGGTTTTCAAACATCTGGAAGAAAACAATGAACTGCCTAGTAAGTTCAAGAATGCTGATCGGATTGAGCTTTTCTTTCTGATCTTAACTTAAATTGAAGATTAAGAATTTTCCTACCCAGTGTGCCATTTTTTTTTTTTTTTTGGAAACAAACTTTTGCTTTTTTTTTGGTCTCAATTTTGGAGAAAAAAGATTAAAACATTTCACAATAATACAGGAACTATACACCAAAGTTAATAATCTTATAAGTCATGATAGATTTAAAAATTTATTCTACATTTTGAAGGATTCATTCAGGGCTAAGTCTAATGATTTTCAAAATTATAAAGAAATGCTGATCTCAAAAATCCTCTTTTTTCAGTTTCTCTGCAAGACATTAATTGTTACCCACCTGAAATCTAAATCGAAGTGATTGATCCAAACTACACTAAAAAACAAATCTACGGAATTGATTTCAAACGCAAATGATTCGAACTATATTAAATTTTGTACCAACAAGTAATTTTCCAAATTTACACGTACTGTCTCTAAGACATTGTTGTAGATTGGGATCAGCATATGTTTGTGAACAAATGTCTTCCAATTTGAAGATAATAAAATAAAAAAAATAGCTAAAAATTAACTGATATGCACTTAAAACAAGATAATTTCAAGAACTAATCCTAATATGGTAAACAAAAACACAAATTCAAAAACCACATTAACCAAGTACTGACTATTTAATAATTATTCAAAATTACGTGTTTCAAGTCATTGATTTTTATTCTCTACCAAACATAACTGAGAGAATATGCAAAAAGTTTATTCAAAATTCAAGTTGGTACCTTTGTCTCATTTATTACATTATCTTTAAATTTCTTACTTATATTACCAAAAAAAAATGTGTATTTTTCGCAAAAAATCCTATATAATAAGTATTTAATTAATATTTTTTCATCTTTTCATATATTTTTGTTTATTGGAAAAGTTGGAAGTGGCACTCTTCCCAAACAGGTTGACAACCGCTGACCTAGTAAAAATCAACAACCATGCAATTCTTCGAAAGAAAACTACACACATGTTCGTAAATGGAGGATAATGCACATTCAGTCAAAGAAAGAGTCAGAAGCAAAACAGATGTGATTTATTTGTAAAGCCTTTTTATTAAACAAAAGGTAAAGAGCAAAATAGATGCTATATGTCTGATATCATTAATAAAAATTGTAATTTTTGCTCCCTGGAGCAAATTACAAACAAAAAAAACTTTTTACAAAAACCAATATTACATGCTTGGTATGATGATTAATACGTAGTGTGTCTCCCAGACGATGCCTAGGCATGCTGAGTACCACATTATCGATCTGATCTTGCCGAATATTACACCACTCATCAAAGTTCCAGTAGACATGTAAGAGGTGGTCGACGGGCTGCAACTCGTCGACCAAATATGTCTCACGCATGCTCTACTGCAGGCATGTCTAACTCATACGGGCTACATGCTCTATTTTATTATAAGTTGAGGGTCGCATGTTTTCAGTCTTCAAAACATCAATAAAAGACGATTTTATAATGTATTATGCATGTATTAGACTCAATAGATTGTATATTATACATATAAGCGCTTGTTTTATATTTCATGTTATTTTTTTTAACTTAAACTATAAATATTTTACATTCCTTATTAAAAAAAATTATAGTAAGAAATTCAATTTAACAATATTTTTTAGAAGATATTTGACATCGTTTTCTTCACAAAGCAAGTCATCAAGATTTGATTGAAAGTATTGAGCTGATGCAATTTTTAAAATTGACGATAAATGTTGATTAGTTAATCTTGAGCTTTTGAGTTTTAGCTATTATGCATTAAATAAAATAATTGCCCAGATAAATAAATGATTCAAAACATATAACAATTATTCGCATAATAAAGAATAAATTTTGGGAAACCGATCTACTCTCTTAGAAATATGTATAACAAACTAGAATTCCAACTTGCGTAGATCTTTGCTTCAACAAAGAATCCCATTGGATTTGAATTGATCTCATATGTTAGCTTTCATCAACAATTTCTATATCGATAGATAGAGGTCAGGTAAAAGTGCGAAATTGTAACTGACAGCTTTTGAAATCAGAAAATCTTCGATCTATAATTCCGTTTCAAACAATTGAATTGTGAGTGAGCATATTGAGTAAATTTTAATTCATGGGATTTTATAAATAGATATTGGCAGCTTTCAAAGTGAGATAAGTTTTCATTTTCTATTAATTTTCGCCGAAGTAATAAGTTTTAATAGCATCCAATACAGTTGTAACAACATGATTTTCGCCTTCAAGTTTAAAATTAAGTTGATTCAGATGACTTATAATATCAACTGAGAAAGCCAGGTTCTTTATCCATTGTTCATCTTTGAATTTAGCCCATTGATAATTTTTGTTTCCCAGAAGTCCAGCCCTTTGAAGAATCGTTTGATTTCCGTAGAGGATCCCCCTTTCTTTATCTTCCAGAAATGAAGCAAAGTGATTAGAATACAATTGACGATTTGGGTGACTATTTTTGAAGCATGTCCTATATTTCAAACTTTGGAGCACAATACCTGCGGGTGAATAATACAATGAAACTGTTCAAAATTATTATTACTATGCTGTTTGCATGTTTCTTTTAATCTTGCAACAACTCCTTTAGACATACCGGTCATGGTAGGCGCATCATCATACAATACAAACCAACTTTTCCAAAGGTAGATTATATTTCTTTAAAACATTTATAAGTACATTCAAAATACCAGCCTCGATGGTTGCATTATGAATGTAAATGATTTCCAAAAGTTCTTCCCTTATTTTTTAAAAAGGACTAGCTCAGCAAAATTTCGAATATCTGTACTTTCATCAATGTTGGAATGAAGTAGGCTTCAAATGTTGATATTGTAGAATTATGCTTATTTCTCAAATTCTCGGCTATTTCATCAACTCTGCTAGCAATATTTCCACTTAAATTTACACTTTTAATTTGATTTGCTTGGGCTAGACATAATACTTACCGTGGTTTTAAATAAACATTTACTTATAAATTCCCTTTCAGTAAATGATTTCAATCTGCTTATGTGATTCAATGTGATAATACATTTTTACACCATTTGTATAGACTGCAACCAATTGATGAGCATTGTTTTTGAAGAATTGATTTCAATTCGGACTTCTCTTCAAGAAATTTCGCAAAGTATTGGTCATAGTTTGCTTTGTGATTTGTGTCATTATAACTTTTAAGATTATATTTATCAACAATTGAAATAGAATTTTTAGATATCAAGCATATTTTATTCTGGTTTTGGTCACAGAAAAAAATAGCATTTTCAATTTTCTCAGAAATAACGACGTTCCTCTTGAATTGATCTTTTTTTACTCACTGTGTTCAAATTTTATTACATTTTTATTAAATAACTTTTTAGCTTAATATGATTAAAAATCAAAATCTCTTTTATTCACAAACGATTAGGTGTACATTGCTCTCTTTATCTTAACCATCTTCAATACTTTTTTTACGCTTTAAAAAACATCTCTGACTGCCTCTTGCTGATTGGGCCCACCAAACAGAGAAATAAAAATCCCGCGCACGAAAAATCGATGTACCATCCATAGTTAAAAATAAGCATAATTCGTTTCAGAATTTCATAAAAAGTAATTTATTTTAGTGAAATCAAATGAAAACGTTTAATACAATATATAGAAAATATTTTTAATCTAAAGGCTTTTTTCTATTATCAAAAAGGATTTTTTTTTTAAAAAACAAGAACAGGTAACAGGCTCTAATATAGTGTAGATTTATAAGTTTAAAAGGTTCACCTCAAATAAATTTCAAAATGAAAAAAACTTTAAAAGCCTGATATTTAAAAAAATTTTATAAAGAGTCGCGGCGGAGCGCAACGGGCCGCTAGATTCAAGTCCGGTGAGAATGCTAGCCAGTCCATATCTTCCGATTGAAGGCATTCGTTTACGATGAGGAAGCCATCCATAATCACAAATTCTTTGCCAATGGCGCCGCGAAACAAACGTCCCGATAATTTTGGCCTGTAATGGCTTTGAACATCAGTTCTGAAGCCCCCTCCCCCCAAGCGATCAATTCTTCACCACCCAAACGGTGTCGTTCAGTGATGTTTCTTTGGTGGTAACGGGTACTTGGCGCTCGTCATATGAAAGTCCGGCGAGAATCAGACTGCAGCTAAACTCGGAAAACATCACACAAGCCCACTATTGCGGTGTCCACAATGCATGCTTTCTACTCCAAGCTAATCTCAGGCGACAGTGAGTTGTAGTAAGTGAAACACATTTGACAGGTCTACGAGCCTATAGACCCATCTGCCCTAAGCGTTTGTTTGCCTTGAAACTGTTGTACCAGTGGCTGAAGGGAGCTGATGAAACAGGTCTGATGCTGTGCTCCGTCTATTTCTTTCTGCCAAATACCGGTAACTTAGGTGTAACCGCTGTTAGGTGTAACTTAGGTGTGCTGTCACCTCCATTCACATTCCCATCATCTTGGAATCGTTGCCAAAGCCTGAAGATGACACTCTGGGTGGTTCCAAGTTCCTCGGATACTTTCAGCTGAGACGCACACAATAATTCGACCACGTAAAAAATCCTCCGAATGCGTCTTTTGTAGTCATAACTATTGTACTGAAAAAGTACAACTTTGCCTGTATTTCTTACATATCCCCCTCTTACACTCTCGTCATTGTGACGTGTTATCTTCGTGCAATTTGCATAGGATTCTTGTAGTCATTATATGGGTGATATTAGAGTTCAATTTTCGCGTGAGTCTGAATTATCCTTAATTTAAAGAAAGCTTTTTTATTAGCTCTTTTTTTTTAAGCATTTATATTGAACATTTTTTATCAAAGATTCTGCTACTTTTATAAACTAAAAATATTTTATGTCGATGAGAATTTAAATATTTGAACTAAGAAAAAAGTAATGATTTTGTTAATGAAATTATGTAGCCAATGCACATATAAGTTGTTACAGTATTATTGAAAATGCCTGCACCTCTCTTTAAAAAGAGAGGTTACAAAAGGGGGAAATGCGTTATAAGGAAGTATATAATACCCTCTTAAAAAATCGGTAATAGATCATTACTGAGATGATAATTCTGAATAATATTTATCCAGATTGTAGGTTCCATCTAAATATGAGCTCCTTTCTAAGAAAAAGTTGCATTTCTATCCAGAGAGACACAAAACCTCAAATCCAATGATATCTATGCATTCAGTGTCTGTAAAATTCTTCTCAAGAGAAATAAGAGTAAGGAATAACATATTTTTGACTGGATATAAAACAGGGATTTGCAATTAATAATGAATGTGACTTAATAGTTCATCTTACCTAGATCAGTACGAGCTGAGAAGACAGCCCACCAGCTTGTGGTAAGGGCTAAAAGCTGTAAAAAGAAGGTTGCCACAGCCAGAAAGAGACCCACAACAGAAGGATAGATTAAAGACATCTTTCAAGGACATCACATCTTCGGGAGGAGGCAAATATACGTCATCATGAAATGAAAAAGATAATCATTACTAAAATAAAAGAAACATAAAAAATCAAGACAATTTAAATGTGAAAATAACAACAATTTGTTTTTGTACAGAATTCAATTTTCCCTTTCGTGGCCTGTAAAAATAAGTTGACCCTCGGGGGAGAGCGCGTTCCAAGGTGGAAGATCGGGAAACGCCTCAATTCGTTTCCAATGGGTGGTCGATGCGGACCAACCTCTTGAGGCAATGGCTTCTATGGATAGTGCAATATTTGGTACAAGGCATCTCTTTTTAAATTGGATGCATCACCACAGGACATTCTTCACAGACCTCCAGTCCTGGCCTCGTTTGTTATTGGGGACCACTATAGAAATGCACTCAATTCATAAACAAGATAAGTTGGAAGAAGAAATTTCAAGATCTGTAATTTTAAATTTAGTAAATTTTGAGTAAAAACTTTTAAATATATTGAAAAAGTGTGTGTGAAGTTATTTTCGATTCCATTTCGCAGAACCTTAGGACGGTCATTTGTCTTTGTAAGCATTTTGTACTTTGACACAAGAATAAAGCAGAGTACGTAGACTTTGAAATAAAAGGAACGCAAGAAATAAGACAAAATAAATAAATACTTTTTCTTATAATTTGTGACGGGCTCACGCGTCTTTTCATTAACATATCCTTTGGGTTCTTTGAGGCCAGAATTAATGGCAACTCTTTTCCAACCAAAACCAAAGAAGTGAAGCGTAAATAAAAGATGCAAATTAGAAAGTCTTTAAATATCAAAGAGTAAGCGTGATGGGGCAATTCGAGGAATTTTATGATAGAGCGTGATACAATTGTGAAGTGACAGCCAACAGAAGTTATTCCGGAGATAGAGCCATTAGGTCAAGGTGCTAACATTGCACTGGAGTAGATACGCAACCCATTAAGATTGGATCGGCGATCGAAGTTAAGGTAGGATTGACTATTTAATATTAGGATCTGAGATATTATTGAAATTGAGTTTAGGCGTGTTAGTTATTGATAGTGGTCTGGGTTAAGTTATTTCGGTATTATCTATATTGTGTGTTTTGTCATCGTAGATTCTCTCACATATATTATTATTATCTAATCTATTAGACGTTTAAGTTTAAGGTCTTAATAAAGCCATATTAAGATCATTGAAACTTCTGGTTCTTTCGTTAATCTTACACCTCTAGCTCATGCTGATAATCAAAGAGAAGGGCACCCGAGGGAGGCAACTTTACAAATTATAAACCAATGCTACCTCCACTGGCAATGGGCGTGCTTTGGGAATTACATTGACTTCTTCATTAAACAATTCAACTCTGGAATAAAACACTTTGAACCATTTTTTCCCCATGAATTATCTTCTAAGCTGCTCCTAAGCAGACAATTTTAAACAAAAGAACTTAATAATATAATATTTTTTTTCTCATTTTTAACGACAAAAAAATATTTAATTGGACAGGACATTTTTATTCACACCCATAAAAAACAAATTTCAAATATTTATTGAATAATTTACTGTTATATTCCCGCCAAGAAAAATGCTAAATTTCAAAAATACGGAAGATAATTTAGGTGAATATTGTATTTCTTAACATCGAACCTTTGCCCCAATTTCAGAAAAAATAAAACCGAGGGAAAAGATCAATACTTAGTATTCACAAGGCAAAATCAATCTTCTTTTCATTTTCTAAACCATTTATGTCAGTTGAATTTTTGTTTAGAGTCGAATGTTTATTTGAATCTGCTCTTGACACGACGATCCTTCTACACACACAAATCATCTCAATAAACCTATTGATTCTGTTAAATAGTTTCAACCTCTTTTGTCTAAGAAGAAAGGAAACATTTCAAAAGAAAAGGAGAAAAAAAATCTATAGCATGGATTGAACGTCTAAATATACAGTTGAAAGGCGAAAAAACTACGACAGTCAAGTCAATCAATTCTGTTTCAATAATTATCTAAAACTCAATTAAAAAAAATTCTCTTTCCCAAGTCTTCTTTTTTTCCATATTGCCGAGAAAATATTTTTGAATACGAAACGAAACAGAGAATTGCATTAGTATTGAAAAAAGGTTTCAATTATCGAAGTATTTGATCTCGTTTTGACAGAAAAATCAGTGCCTCTCTAGATTTCTGTACTAAGGTAATCAAAGCAGAGAGAAACATTAAAGTGGCGTAACGTACACCCACGCATTGCGGGGGAGCTCAGGTGTTCTGGGGGTTCCAAAGCCTAACTGATATCATATACGTATTTGGGCTGAGGGCTCAAAACCTGATTTTGCAGGGGGGGGGCTAGTATTCTTCCTTACGTCATTGCATGAAAGTAAATATGAATTAAAATATTCTTTATTTGCCTCGTCAGCAGCTAAATTGCTATGGTCGCATGGTGTGCAAGTTTGGTGAATGGGATGTCAGCTCAGGTGTCATCCTCGTCTCTTGACCGTCGCTTAAAATAATGAAGTTGGTCACCAATAGAATCGCTTTATGCATTTTCAAAACGCGACATGTTCAATTCCTCACTTTCCATTCTAATAATTTTTTTTCGTTATTTACACAATCGAATTTTTCGCTATATTACTCACAGTGCATCATCGGACCTATTTGTAACATACTTCATTCTCGTCAGTAGAAATCTACTGCTATTATTTTCATTAAAATGTTTTATTTCATTCTTAAATATGTAAATATTGTTTCTTTTTACACCTTACTACTGATATTTCGGTACTTCAAAAGTTGACATTCGGTTTTAGAACGTTCGATCCTTCTAAATGTCCAATGGGAATCAACGTTGTTTGTATGGGATTCAGTTGCAATGTGAGATCAAGTTTAATCTACAACTTTGTGTGAGGCACAATAGCGTATAGAAGCGTATGTGTAAGGCAGTGGCGTAACGGAAAACAATTGGGCCCCCCCGCAAGATCAGATCTTGGGCCCCAAGCGGATATATATATATATATACAAAGAATTGCAAAACCATAACATAATGTACCTTTACACATCACGTAAAAATATTTAAATATTAAACTTATAACTGAATATAAAATCAACCTGTGTGTCTGAGTAAAAAAAATAAATAACGTTTAACAAGAGAGTATTTATAGTTTTTTAAAAAGGGAAAAAATTTTAACAACAGTCGACTGTAAAACCCCAACTTAAATAAAAACAAATACACCAAGAAAACACAAACACTGAAAAAATAATATTTTCGAATTCAGATCCTTATGATAGAAAAATAAAAAAAAAAATTTTTCCCCGTTTATAATCCGGGATTGAGTTCGATAAAATTCAAGCATAAACTGTCAAAAAAAATTAAAAAGACAAAACCCACTGTTCCCAATAAAAAAAGCAGGGGACCCCAAAAAAAATGCGCCGCAGTACCCCCTCGGGGTTAAACTCCAAAAGTAACTAGTTGTTGGTTTTTTCATGACACAAAATTCCCAGCTAATATACAGCCCCAAACCCCCCAAGAAAAATCAAAAAAAAAGGATTGAGTCTCCATTTTTTTTTAGCAAAGTGGGTTTTTAATTTCATCCAAAAATTTTTTGTTTTGTTGTTCAATACTTATAAAAAGACAAATAGAAAAGTTTCTCTTCTGACATCGTACAATGTAGGTAATTTTTTTTTAAATTTTTAATTTGGGAAAATGATCTTTCCGCCTTTGCAGAAGTTAACCCGGAAGAAAAAAACAATAAAACTGTAATACATACTTTTCTGGTAAATTTTGGGCAGCAAACTTATTTTAAATCATAAAAAATTCCCTAAACCTTTTATAGAATTTAGTTTTAAAAAAAAATTTTTACAAAAAACTGCTTTAGAGAAAAATAATTTGTTTTGGGAAATTAAATTGGTAGGTCGAGGCTATATTTTTTTAAAGATTACTGGTTTATTATATAAGAGATCATTTGTAGTATTTTAAAATTTTTTGGGGGGGAAAAAAATTAATAAAATTTAAAATGCCATTCATACTCTCAAAAATTTTTTTTAATTGAGTATTAATAACATCAACATTGGCCTTAAAAACACCCAAACCCTCAAAAAAAATCATTTTTTCTTTTCTTGTAGTTTTTCATCAGCATTGAAATCATCAAAAAACACCCCCCAACCTTTTCTGTTTTTTTTTTTCAAACTCCGGGGATCCCCCCTTTTTTTTCCCAAAAAACCAATAGCTTTTCCTTTATATTAGAAAATTTTTACGAAGATTCTCGATAGACGTTAAGAAGAATTTAGAAATGGTTTGCGTTTTTCCAAATCTATTTTGGTGATTGTAATGTTTTTTGAAGATAAATTTATGCTTTGAAAAAATTTGACATTGGAAAATTATAGAAAAAAAAAAAAAAAAAAATTGAAATTTTTCCATGTTTTTAATCGCTAAAGCTTTCTGTTTCGTCTTGCGGGGGTCCCGGTTAGAAAAAATATTTGAAAGTCCCTTTTAAAAAATCGAATTGTAATTGTAGCGAATTGATATTACAGAATCAAATCGAGATGACCCCCTTTGTGTGCAAAAAGGATTTAATAGTTGCTGAATGTTCTCGTTATTCTAAAATTTTCGGATCACCCCAAACCTTTTAAGGGTTTGAGCCCAAAATGTGAAAATTTTTGAAAAAAGTCATAAATTTTTTTTACATGAGGCACGTTATTACATGCATCGTTTAGAACAAGAGTGATGTTGTGTGTTGAACAGTGAACGAAATTTTTGTTGTTTTGTTTGTGTTTAAATTCCCCCCCGTAATCCCCCATACGCCCACTCTTTGTTAGTTGCCCCATCATACCCTTTGCCCTCGACACTTGCCAAATTAATATCCAGTGTATTAAAAAAATTTTAAACACATCACTTTCCAAACTTTTGCAGTCTGATTTGCCCTAATAAAGTTTAAGAACGTTTCGTTAATTTTAAATATCTCTGGCTCATTATTATCCTTAACATCAGTTTTGTTACATACCTTATTTTTAAATATTTAATTGGTTTTTTTGGGGAAATACCCTTTGTGTCGTGTCCGGGATTAATAAAAAAAAAGTTTCCTTTTTTATTTTAAAATTTTTTTTTATTCGGGGATTTTCTAAAATTTAAAAGGAAAAAATTGTTAAAAAAACTAGAGCCTATAATAGCAAAAGTTCATTTTGAATTTTTTGGGGTAATATATTTTTTAATTTTTTTTTGAAAATGAAATTGAGAAGAGGGCCAAATTTTGCCAAGAGGGTTTTATTATATTCAAAAATTTCCCAAATCGAATCTCGAGTTTTGGGTGTCCCCGAAAAAAGGGAAAATTGCACATCGCTTTTGTCATTGTAACGTCTATGATTCTTCGTAAGATTTCAAATTTTTCTTCTTTTAAAAATTTCATTTCAATAATGAATCCACCGTTTATTTTTTTTTTCTTTGATGTTATAAAAAGGGCATGTTGGGTATGAATTATAGAATTTTTTATGCTTTTTTTAATTTTTTTTTATATATATTCCTTTTTCCAATCATTCACAACCCTTTTCACCAGGCTTCTTTAAAAAAGAATTTGTTCTATCAGCAAAAGCCAACATACCTGACAGTGGGAAAAATGAAGTCGTGTTGAATAAAACACAGCCATTTCCTTTTTATCTTTTTTCCTTTCCTTGGGTATGAAACTATAATAAGATGATGAAAAGTTCCCTTCCCCCTTTGGGATCTTTTGGAAATTACTTTCTGGTTGGTATGGGCCAATTTTTTAAAAAATTTTTTCCCTTTTAAAACTGACCATGGGGGTACCTACATAATGGGAAAGTCATTTTAATCAATTTTGTTTTTCGTTTTCATTTTTTCCCACTCCTTTTTTTTTAGATAGAGTATCCTTATTAGTTGATATATTAGTTGCGGGTATTAAAAGTTATCCAATTTTTTATATTTGCTATTAATATTATAATTTTTCCTTTCGAATTTTTCCCTTTTTGGGAACCACCCCAAAGTTTTTTTTTTCCCCTCATTTTAGGGCTTTTTTTTTTGTCTTATTAGCAAAATAACAGTATAAAAAACCAAAAATTAATTTTCCGTTTTCAAAAAAAAGTTTCTAATATTACAAGAGAGTGGGACAAAAAAGTTTTAAAAAGCGAAGAAACACTTCCCCATATTGAAGTGGGTTTAATTAAAAAAAATATATTGTTCTTTAAAAAATTTTTTTGTAAAAATTTCATTTTTGCTTTACCGGGTTTTAATTTCCTAAAACACCCCTGAAAATTTTTTGGGGGTATGGGTTTTTAAAACATAAATTCCAGAAAAATAATCATTTAAAAATGCCTCTGTGCTTTTCAAGTATCACAATATTTTTTTTTCATGAAAAAAAAATAACAGATGTAATTTTTATTTACGAGTTTGCTAAATGAAAAGAAAAGTGTGTGGGGGGGGGAGGGAAGTTTAAAAACGCCAAAAGTTTACTTTGGGTACTTCAAAAAAGAAATGTCTTTTTTTTTCCCTACCGCCAACATGAAGTATACCAAAAAAAAATGTGTGTGTACTTATGTACGCACGTAAGAAGTTATATTTTTGGCGTAACAAGATTAAAATCTTTTTTTAAAATTTTAAGGGCGTAAGTGGGCAAAGGCGGGGCACGGGAGAGTTGAACGATACTAACCTTCAGTCAATCGGAACCCGCCAAACCTGAGATAATCAGATTTAAATAAATTTAAACACCCACCACGGGGGAAAAAGGGCCCAAAAACATGGAGGGGGATTTTAGGGGCTGTATCTGGAGATGAAGTGAACTGAATGTGACACCTTTAGACTTCATATTGAATGTTCCGGGGAAAAATTGTTCCTGGGGGAAAATTAAGACATCCGCCTGAAGAGCCCCCGAGTTATGGTCATTTTTAAAATAATTAAAACATTTAAAACAATTTTAAGAAAAGAGAAACGAGCCTTACAGTAGTCGTACATGATGTGTAACATCTGACATGTTATTTTAGTAAATACGCAATAGTAACTTATATCCCGAAAAAAATGAATTGGGTATGATTGGAAATAATTTTCTATGGAATAATTATATCTTTAATGAAAATTTTATTTAATTAATACATGAAGAAATGCAATTTTTTTATCAAAAATAATTATTCTTGATCAATTTGGAGAAGAGCGGAGACAATAGACTTATGATATCTAAAATATGACACATATATTTGTGATTTCAAAACCGTTGAAAAACAGTGTCAATAACATTACCACTGTTAGTTGTCGAAACATTTTGATTTGTGTTCATTTCGAGCTTGAATTCATCATTCAAAAAAAGCTATGAGCGGTTCAGATTTTGGCAAACTGAAGTTAAAATCACCCCTCAAAATCATGAGAAGCGAGTGATAGTTTTCTTTAAAAGAGCAGAACCAACTTCGGTATATGGTAAAAGTACAAAATGTAGGAAATCTCTTTAATTTTTTGTACTGTTTGATTTCAAGAAATGTATGCGACCACCGAAATCATTGTTTGTCCGTTTTCAAATAAGCATTCTGCAGCACATATGTCCCCCAATATATCGTTACTAACAATACCCAGTCCACTTGTTTGACGATAAGTAATGTTCATATGAGAAGTCACAACTTGTGAGTTTTTCTGTTTGCGATAGATCGTAACACCAGCTGCTCTGCGGCCGGTCGTTTAAACTGTACGCAACAATCGAAGTTAGGTATCGAAACACGTTCGTCATTATCTAACCACGTCTCTGACAACATGAGTAACGAACATTTTTATGAAATAACGTCGTCGAAATCTGTTTGGTCTCTGGCAATTGAGCGTAAGGATTGCGTTTATTCCGGGTGAAGTTTAAGACCTGCTCGTATGTGCGAAGTGGATTTATAGTATCATTGGGTGGATGACCGGTGTATCTAGTTCTTCCGAGCTATATCCTCTTATCTTTAGGATTTTGAGTGACTGTGACAAATTCACTCTTCCCCTTTGTTAATAAAAAATACTTAAAAAGTAAAATATACTTATATGAGAGTAAAAAATTAAAATTTAAAACTACTAAAATGCTTTAAGTGCTAGAAAAATATCTTCAAAAACGGTGCAAGCACTGAGAATGAAAACAAATTTTGATCAGTGGGTGGGCGAGGTGAGGCCTGACCAATGGGAATGCAGCTTAGAACTCAGTCGTAGTAGAAATGAGAGAAACACTGAATGATTTGAAATAATAAAAACAGCTTTTTTAAAAGCTAATAAAAAATAAAATACATTTTGAAAAATAGGAAAGAACGTATAAATTTAAATTTGATCAGATAAATAATTTTCCACGGAAAATTAAAGTGATTTAAAGTAAATTTGAAAATATCAAGTTTCTGGGAATCGAACCCGGGGCGAATTATTTCAAGACAGCTACTATAGCCATTAGGCTACGAAGGTCGGAGGGAGTGCCCAGATTGGCGCGGCATACTGGTTAAAACTGGTCTTAGGATTAGTGTGTAGATAAGCAATTTATTTTCTCTGCTCTAATATAGAAATTCTTGCAATTAAGGGTAGATTTTACAGACCGATTGTGAATTTAGAGTCAAGTGCTCGAGTGCTTGATGGCTACTAGAGCTGTACCCCGATGCGCTGTACACCACCACGCGCTCTCATTGGTCATATCAAATAGCGCACACTTATGTCACTTCCTGTTACACACATACGTCCCTTTTCACGAAATCACTCCAACAAATATCCAGCAAGCGAGAGGAAAGATGTTACACATCAATAAAATAGAAGCAGGGCACCCAGCAACTCGAACTGGGACTGGTTGTGAGCAAACACAAGAGGAATCCATTAGAACTGGTCAAGAGTCTGTAGTTGCAAATGGGGCAGCGCTAGCTCAGGAAAGGAAAATGAAACTAACTCCCCGGGGAATAACTGTGACGTAAATGGTCACGTACGTCCCAACGATACACATAGTAGTAGGTGATCCCAAAGTTTCATCCTTCTATCTCTGTAATATCGTTTCGTCATCAAAAGATCGAACCCTATAGGAATAACATGGAGATTCTAATTTTAGTGATAACGCCCCCTTCAAGCGCACTATCTACACACGAATTATAACAGATGAAACAGCTCCACAAGGAGAACCTATGGTCCGAGTTTCATTAACGAATCTCAAAAATCCACTGAGCTATGAGGGATTTAAAAAAATAGAACATTCGACTACAGATTGAGATATCCCCGGTTCAAACCCGGGTGCCCCCTTCTTCAGGGAAGTGAGGAGAAATATTTTTTTGAGAAATTCGAAGGTGGGAATGATCTGTCCTGTTCTACATATTTCTAATCAAAGCACTTTCGTATCCGTTTCTACGGAACGCAAAGCAAAGGTTAACTGACGCGGGGGTATAGCTCAGTGGTAGAGCATTCGACTGCAGATCGAGAGGACCCCGGTTCAAACCCGGGTGTAGTCTTCTTCAGTGAAGATAAATGCTGTTTTTGAGGATTTCGAAGACGGCAATGATCTGTCCCGTTCTGTATATTTCTAGACAAAGCACATTTTCTCTCGTATCCGTTCCTAAGGAACGCAAAGCTAAGGTTCGCTGAAGCGGGTGTATAGCTCAGTGGTGCAGATCGAGAGGTCTCAGGTTCAAACCCAGGTGCCTCCTTCTTCAGGGAAGTGAAGAAAAATATTTTCCTGAAAATTTCGAAGGCGGGAATGATCTGTCCCGTTCTGTATATTTCTAGACAAAGCGTTTTCGCATCCATTACGGTGTGCGCACGCATCGTAAAAATTTATCCTCATTCTATTTCTCTAAAGTCCCAAAAGAAGTATAACTTCAAAAACAGTTATGAATTGTTTTATCTTTCTAGCATTTTATCCAATTTTCCGTCTGACTTTCTTTTTATCTGTTAGTAATTTAGGTTTGAAAAGAGAAAACCCACTAAAGAATAGTATCTCTTTCGTCGCGGGGATTACAGCAAATTAAAATGTTTTTTCATTTGGTTATTGTGGATCTAAGATATCTAATAAGCGATCACGGTTTTGATTTTGAATGATGTTAGATCGCGCCAATTTGAAAATTGCTTAAAAATTGGATTTAAAAAAATGTAAAGCTAATTTTGTGAAATTCTACGTTAAAGGCGTCAGTCTAGCTTTGCCCCCTCCCCTGCAGTGCGGGGGTTGCGGGGGTGTACGTTACACCACTGGAGTAAAGTATATATATATACTCATGGACAAAAAAATTAGTGCACCAAGAAGGAGTCACCAAAATAAAACGAAATTTTACATACGTAATGACTACTTTGATATAAGTGAATGATTAGAAAATCAAAGAAAAAGGGTCATTTATTTCAGAGAAAAAGACAAAAGAACGGAGGATTTAATACCCCGTTGAACCTCCTCTATATATATAGCGCGAATGCACGATGCGATACGATCGGGAATTGAGGCATACACGTTCTGTATGATGTCTAAAGACATTTCATTCCCTATTTGCTGTTACCTTGCCTCTAGTTCGTTCAAACTCGTGAGATGCCCAACTCACCGTCCCAAATGATCCAAGATAGGCTCGATTGGAGACAAATCTGGGGATCACGTGGCAGGCCAAGGAAGGGTACTAACAGAGCAGAGACAGTCTTGTGACACCCTTGTCGTGTGAGGCCGAGCATTGTCTTGTTGAAAAATGGCTCCTGGGAGCCCTTGCATGAGTGGAAACACATGTGGTTGCAGGATGTTATGGACATACCGCAGAGCTGTCATGGTGTCACGGATCAATACTAGGGGTGACCGTGTACTGTAGGCAGTGGTACCTCATACCATCACATCAGCTGGGGGAGCAGTGTGTCGCTGTAAAGCAAAGGAAGGATTGAGGCATTCACCACGGGGTCTCCACACACAAACACGATTGTCATCACTGCTGAGATTGAATCTGTATTCGTCTCTAAAGACGATCCGGTTCCATTCCGTTACAGTCCAGTTTCCTCGTGCGTGGCACCACTCCAAACGGAGGCCTCGATGGGTGGGCATCAAGGGCAGCACACGTAATTGCCGCCGCGATCCCAAACGTCATTCACCCAGGTGCCTTCGTATGATTCGAGAAGACACAGGGGCCTCTAGTGAAGGTGCTACTTGTGTGTACTGTACGCGTGCATTTCTTACGATGTTGCGGTCTTCTCAACGACTGGTCTGTCGAGGGCATCCTGAGCCCGGTCTTCGTGTAAATAACATCTCTCGGATCCACTGCTCCTAACACCTCCTCACAACACAATCAGAGCGGCCTAATTGATGAGCTACTCATCTAGCTGACCACCCAGCTTTCATCATGCCGATGATTCTCCCCTCTCAAACTGCGACAGCTGCTCATATAGTCTTAGAAAACGGCATAAAGGTAGGTCTACCTCAGCTGTTTCTTTATAAACGATTCAGCACACTCAAACAAGCTTCAGTTACCTCTTTTATACTCCACGGAGAATGACATTAAATGCTCTTAACCCGCTATACGTAATGTGCAATCACGCTGCATTTCTAATCATTTGCATATCTCTTCGACGTTTACCTTCATGCCAAGTTTCGTTACGATTCCGCAATTATTTCTTAGTGAGCTCATTTTTTGTCCATGAGTATATGGTGTATGTATGTACAGGGTGATTTGCTACCAGATCGAAAAACTTGCAGGGTGTGTAGGGAACACAGAGACAACTCGGAATCACAAAGGAATACAGGGTCTGAAATGCCGCAGTTTCGAGCTATGGTGGCAAGAAGCAGAGAAAAGAACAGAAACAGCAACATATTTATGGGACAGAAAACATTTTATTGAAAGGTCTTACTGCAACAAATATTAGAAATTACGTCCAGGAGTCGTCTAGCAGGCCTGACAGTGGGGATGCATGAAATTTATTACGTTCTGGAAGTTTCCTGCCGTGTCGTGTATCCTCCCGGCAGCTACAGATATTCGAGCGATGTGGTCTCCAACTAAAGGAATGGGTGTCTCGTCCATCCAACATTTCATGTGAACCCGGAAGAAGTCCATAATCTGGAAGGCCAATGAACTGGGCTACCACGACCTATCGAGCGCTGTCCAAAGGTTACGTTGGGGTGTCAGTGGACGTAAATTACGTAATGCTGGTACCACATGGAGTGTCATGTGCAGAGGAATATGTGTTGCGTCAAGAAGTTCAGGCAAGAAGATCGGATATGCACGACTGTCCTGGGCAGAAGGCACGGTGAAATGAGATAATCCCCAAGAATGCCGACCCAAACACTGACTGAGAAATGCTGTGAGCTGCACGTGGTTGCGCACGATGCGGATCCTCCGTAGCCCACACATGGGGATTGAAGGCTCCTTCCCGTGTGAAATATGCTTCATTCTTGAACACAGAAAATGCACTGTCTGTAGCACTCGGTTGCTGAAATCATGTGACAAACGATGGAATAATCCTCAGGAAGTAATAATTGGAAGCGATGAAGATGGTATGCGCTAGTTTGGTGTCCTCCAGACAATGGATTCAGATCAACTCACTTGTTGGGATATCGCTGATACTTGGATTGTCTGACACCACATGTAAGACCACCTCCTCATTGCCAGGTATCCTCGTCGTTCGCTGTCGATCCATTGTAGCTCTCGTTAAAGAACCAGTCTCACGAAACCTTCTGATCACACTTGCGAAGATTGTGTGATGTGTCTGTTCGGATAACGTTCACCTAGCGTCGTGCAATCCGCAGCTCCATACACTATCAGTAGGTCGGCAGTTCCTCGTTTGGATAGGAGTTGATCCTACTTCCTCAGGAAGCGGATCGGTATCCAGCAATATCGGTGTTCACGAAACTTTCCGTTCAACACCATTTGCCACAAGATGGTTGAGAGGAATCTTCCAGAATGTAAAGAATTCCATGCAGTGCCACTGTCAGGTTTTCCAGACGATTTCTGGTGGTAATTTTGAACACCTGTCGTACTAAGACATTTCCATAAAATGTTTTCTGTCCCATCAATGTGTTGCTGTTTTTCTCTGATTCTTTGCACCATAACTAAGGCCTTTGCAACCCTGCATTCCTACGTGATTCCCTGTACCCTCTACACACCCTGCAAGATTGTCGATCACCCTGTATTTTTAAATATATATATAATAAACAGTGAAAAAAGCTATTATTTATTAAATTAATTTTTCAAACGAAGCACACCGAATTTTTATGAAAAATACCAATTAAAACAATAAAAATAGCTTAAGAAATGTGTGTTTATTTAATTAATTAATAAAAACTAACTAATTAATTACTAAAAATTTACATAATTATATACTTTTAATATTATCGCAATGTTATAAAACATGAGCCTTTTATTTCGGTGTACTTTCATATTACTCAACGAAGTAGTATCTAACCTTGAAACAATCGAAAAACATTCTTCGTATTTTCTATCAACATTTTAGAATTGTTTTGTAAATATAAAACTTTTCAAGAATTCTTTGTCTTTTTAGAAACTTTCATTCGAAGAGATAAAAACTTATCTAATAGTTACACAAGGTTTTTGCGAATGGTCATAATCGTGGCGTTGGTGACTAAAGTGCCTGATATTCGTTCAATTGGCTCAAAGTTTATAGAGGGGAGGGACAGCTCAGGTATCACTTGGCAAATTACCATCGCCAATAGTCTTCGTTTCCAAGTGAAGCAATCATTTGGATTATTTATTATTCACGGGAGCCAGTCAAGAAAAACAAATCCGTTTGAGTAATGAAACGATAATTTTCACGTTCCTTAAAAATAACGATATTCCGGACTTTTGTAATAACGGTTTCTGTTTAAAAAAAAACACAATTTTTAGATTTTTCATCTTAGTATTTGTGAGATCTCAATCAATTCTTCTGAAAGGGAATTCTTGTTCACAATGCTCTTCGTTACTAAGGTCAATAGCAATGTGCTATGACAATGGAACTCAGTAATTTCTTTGCATTCGTTACCCATCGATATATAGAATACGCTTCAATTTATCACTCCATTATCAATTTTTTTTAATACCATTCTTCTCGTTATATTAACTCAAATATGTTCCCTTATATATCCTTAAGAGACGGATAAAATGTATCAAATATGCCTCAGTCCCTATTTGAAACTTGCTCCGTTTAAAAGAAAAATTTCATTTGAAAGAAAAAGTCAGGATATATAGAAGATGTCCCGCCAAGCAGGAGTTAAATCAGTTCCAAAAAAAAATCACTTGATGAAGTGGGGATTTTTAAAATGTCAAGTTTTTAAAGGAATCGCATTTCGTAGCATTGGAGCAAAGTTCCTAGAAAAATTAACAAAAGTACTTAAAACTATTATTTATTTTATTTCTTTAAAATTATTTTTTGGACACATGTCTTTATTATGAGTTATTTAACTGAATCCGGAATTTGGGAATGAACCCCGAAAGTGTTTGGGAGAGAATCTCCTTGCAACACTTTTCTTATTCATTATTTTTCTGAACCAAACTTTCTTGTGAAATTTATTTATAAAAATGATAAAGTAATTCCACCAACAAGAAATCTATTTTACAAATAAAATCTCTTGAATACAATAATTAATATTTTTAACGATCATAATTGTTACTTCAGCAGCAAATAAATGTTCAAGTCACTATCTCTTAGTTGCAACATTAGAGAAGCAATTGATTCACCTTCGACTGATCTTTTTTTCAAACGCATGCGCGCGAGTCTCAGTAAAGGAATATTAATTCTAGTAATTACTTTTGAAATGTCAATTTTTCTTCGAGATTTTTAATTTATAAAACCTTTAATTGTAACATTTTTTTTTACCATATCACTAACAATTTTTGCTTTTAATGCTAAACGTGCTAAATTTCATTTAAAAAAATTACAACGTTTAATTGGGTGAAAGATTTTTCCTGTGTGTGTGTAAATGGTAAAGTTGAAAAAATAAAAAATCGAGGTAGTAACAGCATCTGAAAAAAATGGAGATAGTGTGACATATTTATTATAAACTCTTTTGTATTCGAGAATTTGTAATAATTTCTCTCTTCAGAATAATTATTTATTCCTTCGAACTACTTCTCTCTGCAGATTTCATTACTTAACTATATTTGAAAATTATTTATCCAAATATTTATGGAATTTCATCGGAGATCCAAAATTCTACTTAATTCGTAGGAAGGAAAATATATTTGATACTCTACTGACTCTTTTAAACCTTCTTCAGTTGTATTAATAGTGACATGCATTTTTAATTTTAAATACAAATGTTTAAAAATTTGAAAATTAACCAGTCGAAGCTGAATCTAAAATTGAAGAAAAAAAAAGGTATTTTCCTTATTTTTTTAGAATTATTAATATTATTCATAAATAAATTGTTTTTTGAAATTTTCATGTATTTTTGGGAAAAAACCAGGAAATCATAAGCCCTTAACACAAATGAAGACAAGAATTTGCTGGCTTAGCTCAAGTCTACGTAGTTTGTTTGAAACCTAACTGACTTTCCATAAAAAGAAAAATGTTCTTCAAAAGTTGAGCTAAGATTTCAAAACGATACAACACTTGCTCTTTTCTATCCTAGAGAATTTCTTTTTGAATTTGTAACCATTTCTCTGCTGACACCCTCCAGCGCATCATTAGTTTCTGTGACTGCAAATTCGAATATTCTACGGGGATTTTTTTTTTTTTCACTCATTTCATCTTTTAAGGCCCAGTCACAAATTCATTTTTCTTAATGCTTCAAAGATGTAGAAATCAAAAGATCTAAGACTTTTTTCGAAATTCACATCGAAAGAAACAAATATTGATTTTCTAGACAATCTGAGAAAGTAAAATTTGAAGATCCCGATCAAATGAAATCAAAATTATAACTAATTGATGACAAGCAAAAAATTCGAATTGTTTTTCTAAAATAGATCTAATAAACGGGATCACTTTCTTTTCATTCATGTTTCATATACTTTAAGCAAAAAAATCAATAAAATGAACACAATACTAGAATTTGTACCTGGAAATTGTGTAATTAAAACTAAATTTAAAAAATTAAAGTTGAATTCAGTTTGAAATGAATACGATCAAATCACGCATTTGAATTACGATTTCTAGATATGATAATTTAATTTGTACAACTCAAGAAATAAATAGGTTATTGCCAAAAAAAATCTAGATCTAATATTTGTTCTTTTTTGTCGCTGAAAACAAAATTCATCAAATTCACATCTAATATGTACAAAAAAAATTGTTGAATTGTTTTTAACTAAGTGCTTAATTAATCATTTGTCCGAATAAGTTAGTGCCAAATATTAAGATAATTTTTTCTTAAGCAACTGTAAACAGAACATCAAGTGTCACTAATCCTTCAACAGAAAGAGAAGAAAATGATGAAAAAAAAAAGAGGGTTCAACCAAATATATTCCTTTTTCTAGAAGTATCAAGAAAACCATATCTTAGAAACCGCTTCTATGTTAACAAATATTATTGAACACCTGCTATCAAGCAACTTATTAAGAAAAACCCACCTGTACATTAGCAGGATTTCAAGAAACAGCAGCGCCATCTCTTGCATAAATTTCGAGTTAATTTAGATTAGAAAACATCATGATATATAAAACAGAAAATTAAAAGCACACTGATAAAGTACAACAAAATCGAATATGATGAGCTACAAAAGCTTACCTTACAGTAAAATCTTCCTGGTAATCTTACTTGTCATAACAAAGTTAACGTGAGAGGAAATTTCACTCACATTTACTATCTCTAAAAACTATACTAATTAATTTAATGCTGAAAGACGTCGGATTTTTTCTATCTCCTTCTCTACGATCTCATAATTAAATCTACAGGCAATTCTATTCAAGTATTGTCAACTGAGATTAGTAGCAAACATCTCTCTCATTTCGAACGATTTAGTGGAGAATCGAACTAACGTGCAATGTTTTGTGGGGGCGCTGCGGTATGCGATTAGGCTTTGTGTTTTGCTTGGGTTGCAAGGATTTGGAGTTTAACATCGAAGGTTTGGTCGCCAATACAATTACGCCAAGCTATTTCTAGTCTCACCCACTTCATTTCTTTTTTCAGCAGTATTTGTTTTCTTAGCGAGTTGAAATCGAAGCAATAAAAATGGTTCAGGAACATGTTTTCTTTTCGAACTTCAAAAAGTAGAACACAGAAATAAAATTTAATCGAACATTCCTTTAAAAAAGTTTGAAAAAAAAAAACATTTGGGGAATGCTATTCGTTCGCTATTTTACTAGGAAAAAAAATTATGCCGCTTTTGAAAATGGAAACCTGTAATATATTTTAAGTGTTTCATCTTTCGACGTATGTAATAATTTTATACGTGCTTATTGAAAAGAACAGCTTGTAAAAAAATTAAAAGAAGCTGAAATAAGTAAAACATTATTCATAAATATTTACCACAGTTTTTATATTTAATGTTTAAATCGTGTATTCGCTTTAGAAAGTGGAATAAAATAAGTTACATTTTTTTGAAAATCTCTTTGATTAGAAGGCCACTTTTCTGTAGCCTGGACATTTTAAATTGTAAAAATACTGAGATTTCAAAAAACAAGATCTGTCTGTTTTGTGTAGCAGAGTTCATCAAAACACATCTCGGAGAAACAGAAACATTTGTTTTAACCCTTTATCTACTGCATTAGGATTGACTGCAATTTTTTTTTTGTGAAACATTTTTTTTTTTTTATTGTTTGAGTCACTGCATTGAAAATTAAAGGATATACATAAATAAAATGCTTAACTTTGGGAAATTTATTCCGTTAGAGGTAGTTAATTTAATTTGTACTTAAAAGTGCCGTGAGTGCACGGAGTTTTAAAATATTCTCATAATACAAAATGACAGTATGACTATTTTTAACGGAGTTTTAACCTTTGAAAATGCTAAATAACCAGAGAACATTAATAGCTTTCAGCACAAAAGAAAGTATTTTTAAAATTTATTTACTTATTTTACACATAAAAAAAATGTTTTACATATGAACTTGATTTACAGTTTTTCTTTCCATGAATACATTACACGTTGTGGATTTTGAGTGAATGTTTTTTCTTAGTGGGGTATAGGAATTACTAATTTTTGCATACATGAACAACTGCACCCTGGGTCTTGCTCAGTCTCTTGATCGTCTTCTTAAAAATTTATTTACTTTTTTACACATAAAAGCAGCTTTTACACTTAAAATTAATTTGATATTCAAAGAAACAGTTTTTCTGTCTTTTACAAATACACAAAAATTCATTACACATTGTGAATTTTGAGTGATGTTTCAATTGAATGTTTTTTCTTAGTGGGGTATAGGAATTACTAATTTTTGCATACATGAACAACTGCACCCTGGGTCTTGCTCAGTCTCTTGATCGTCTTCTTAAAAATTTATTTACTTTTTTACACATAAAAGCAGCTTTACCTTAAAATTAATTTGATATTCAAAGAAACAGTTTTTCTGTCTTTTACAAATACACAAAAATTCATTACACATTGTGAATTTTGAGTGATGTTTCAATTGAATGTTTTTTAAGGCACTGTATCCTGGGGTGGGAAGAACTGTATTTTCTGAACATGAACTACTGCACCTTGTCTTGTTCAGTCTCCTGATCACCATCTTAAGAATTTAACAGAAATTCCAGCAGGTTATTTGCTGGGACTTCTTCAGATGAAGAATCATCAGTACATCACTGCTTTCAGATGGTAAGACATGGTTCAAAAGTACGTAGTCCGTCGCCACAAGCCCTCGTCTTGCTGAACAGTGCGACGTTAATATTCACTCATTCAGATGGGAAGTCCTGTAATAAATCCAAAAACTGTTGAAGGCTGAGCTACTTTTTTCGAGACAACTCTAAGAGGAGAAAAAATTATTGAAAACCTCATATTATATTGTTAAATCTCAGTTACACACACAAAAAATTAAATTGTTAGTTTTTGAATAAAGAATAGATATTTCACATTTAATTGTGTGGCAAAAAACAAAGGAAGCACAGATTCAAAAATTTTTGAAAACGTTAAAAGAACAATAAAAAAGTGAAATAAATAAGTTAATCAAATGGCAAAAAACCACAACTCTATTGCACTTTAGTAATATGACGCAACAAAAAACAATGATAAACTACACGGAGTAAAAGTAAACACGAAGTGCTTTCTGTAACATCCAGTGCACTGACGGTACTTACAAGGACCTCAAAGTTATTCTACTATAAAATCAATTATGCTCACTTTTAACTAAAAATTGTGTAGTTATTTATGTCACCTGATCAATAGCAATATCATATCAAGGCCAGCGAAATTCCTCGTGGCTAGTTATACGCCTGTCGTTTGCCGTAGCTTTGAGCACCACGATAACAGTACAATTTTGCTCGATTCCATTCCAATTTTGAGGGAGAACACCTTGGGGCTGTCAGAGGCCTTCCACCTCTCTTCCCCTTCCACCCACTTCATGAGAAGACTTGCGGCTCGATGGTTATTTAGAGTCCCCATGCAGTAAAGGCACAAAACATTTACAAACTCCGAGTACACACGGAGTACGTGCTCGTTAAATCAGTGGGTCCGAAGTCTTGTGGGCTGAATCACGAGTGCAGGGAACTGGAGAATATTTCCTTCCCTTCAGTTCCATGTCTAAATTGTGGAGGTGGAGATAGGTGGTGTCGCCATCTATCGTCCCTTCGGGGACTTTCGCTGAGCTAATTCGTACTGTCTCCTGTTTGGTGCTCAAGGCCAAGGCCAACGACAGGCGTACTTCTAGCCTCTTGCCATGATGAATTTCGTGGGCCTCGATCTGACTTCGTCATACAGGCGGCATTAGAAGCAACAACATTTACAAACATCCATGCCTTCTCCAGGATTCGAACTCAGGTCCTACGGCACAGCAGTCAGCGTCACTAACCATTCTACCGGACTTCAAATCAATAGTGAAGTCATTTTCTGATGTCTTAGCTAACATATAAGACACTTTCCTTTTGATTCGAACTACTTTTGGGGATAAAAATTGGCCAACTTGGTCCTCCGATCTTAATGGCAGCTGAAAACGCAATTCCCCACTCATCTCAGATCCTGGAATTCAATTTTAAAAAAGATTATTCTAAAGTAGAAGGTACTTACAAATGCCGTCAGGAGAATATTTAAATAACGTGCGAAAAAATCGTTTACCAGAACTACTGTCCAAAAATAAATATACTAAGAGGAATTGAAAAAATGGAATTCCAACTTTTCTTTGACATCCATTCAATATTTTTGCTCCTCAATTATTGTGACTGTGTAACGCGGACTCCTCGGGATTCCTTTTAAACGCTGTTCTATTTCTCCCGAAGAAGACACGGTTGATTGAAATATCACTTTTAGGTAAGAGAGAGAGAGGTTAGATGATACAAGGGAGTGATTAGTTAAGGAAAGCTAGTCGACGATTCATTATGCTTAATATTTAAAGATTGACGATTAAGTCAATAGGACCAGTCGAATAGCTGAGAAAGGAATTACGGTCATTCAGACAATCAAAGAGTTCGAAGCGTAAGTTCATTGAATCATTATAAATGATTAAGTATCCTTTCTACCATGCAGTTGTTCCTATACTTTATATAAGAGTGAATTTCCTACCCTGGATTGTTGAAATTTAGAAAAGGAATAATAAATTAGAATTGTTCTGACTATGGCTGATCTTTATTCGACCTCCAAAACGCCAATGAACGTTTATTACAACTCTATTATGGTTTCAGAACTCGAGGTTTTCGAATCGAATCTTGGTTCCTCTAAAAATTCAACGAGTGGAGCGACGTTAAATCTCCCGAAATCCTCACGTTGGAGTGATGTGGAAGTTTGAAAAATGGGATTCTTGTTCAGGTACGACCTCGATTCTTGACCTTGATTTCAAATGAGTCGCCAATTGATCCTCACATTGCTTTAGAGCGTGACGTTAGTAAAAAATCAAGTCAAGTCAAATGATTATTAAGTTATTTGATTGTTGACTGGAAGGGTATTTTCTACGGGAAAATCTTTTGTCCATCATCTGTAAACAAATATTTAAAAATATTTCTTTTGTCTATTTTTCAGATTTTTTTTGTGGTTCTGGTAGATTATAGAATTGTTGAAAGAATAATAAGTGGGATAAGATTGTTGATAACCGGGGCGGTACCTGAAGTGGTTTCTTCTTTATAGATGTAGGTAAGATAATATGGAGCTTTTTCTTCTGATAACAAGGCACCATCTAATAAGGATATTAAAAGAGTGAAAATGATCAAATTATGAAGCAGTGGCGTAGTGTGTAAGGGGGAGGGGTGCAGAGGGGGCCATGGACCCGGGTGACATACGAAAGGGGGCGGCAAGCACCGCGATATTCAAATTCAAAAAATATTTCAAACTCCAAATTGCGCCCGCTCTATGAAACTGGTGGAAACGAGTGAAAGCTTTAATACACTCACAGATGCAGAAAGTTTATTAGTCACTATGCAATGCATGTTATGCCGTTTTTTTTGTTACTTAGGCTTCTGTGTAAAGTCAATGATGCTCAAAATTATTTGTAGAGGGACTAAATATCCATCGATGTGCTCAAAAAATATGTGCTTTACAGCCTGTATCAGAACCAAAACGAGAGGAATTCCTGGATGACGCTTTAATAAATGCTAAAAGTTTATGTGAAGAGCTTGAAATTTCTTTTGAACCCCCAAGACGAATCAGGAGGAAGCATATATTTAGCGATGGAAGTAAATTCGTTCAATTATTGTACGAAGATTACTTGAGGCGAACAACGTTTTCTTCAATAGACAGAGTAACTGCTGAAATTCGAGAAATATTCCAACAGTTGCAGAATCTAGCGCAAAAATATGCTTTTTTAAGGCCTGAAGTGATATTGAACATGGACGAACTTAACTTAGATCAAGTTTCTCAAGACATTACTAAAGAATTCCAACTTGAGCGCGTGCGTCTACATGCTTTCGTAGCTGCAACAGACCCAGGCTGAAAAAAGATCTCATTAGCTCCGGCTCTCTGGGTTTATTAAAATATATTATTGAGTCCAAACTTGGAGATGGCTTACCAAATATTGTCATAATGTTGAGAATTTTTTTAACATCTACCATCAGAGTAATGCCCGTTACGAGAGAAGCTTCTCTAAGCTAAAATTAATCAAAAATTATCTCACAGATCGACTATTTCCCCGTTAAGGTATCCGACTACGTTCGGAACCGTGATTTTGCAAAAGCGTATAAATGGATAATATTTATGATATTTAGTGTCACTTATATTAGAAAATGTATACAAAATTGTTTTAAAAATAGTATTACAATAAAAAATTATTTAAGTACAATACTTTGACATAAAATGAACATAGAATGACCCATTTTCAAAATATTCTCCTTTTGTGAAAAATGCTTATATTATAATAATATTTTGACTGTATATAGCTCGAAACTCTGTACAGAGGCCAACTAGAATTTTTGAAATATATATAGCTTAGAAGTGGGTTTATCCATTTTTTACGACAACAGAGGAGAGACATTTTAAGAAAAGAACGCCGATAATTATTTCAATGGGTTGTAACTCTGAAAATAATATTAATTTTTCAAAAATCATAGTTGAGCCTCTGTACAGAGGTCTGAGCTATATACAAGCAAAATATTATTACATCAAAAGCATTTTTCACAAAAAGGAGAAATATTCTGCGGTTATTTTGAGTTAATTTTTGCTGAAATATTGTATTTAAATAATTCTTTTGTAAAAAATGTTCTAAAACAGTTTTATATATGTATTCCAATCTAAGTGACACTCAAATATCATGAAAATATCCATTTATGTGTTTTTAAAATCACGTACCCTGACGTAGTCGGATACCTTAAGGGATGGTGGATCTTGAAATTGGCGAAAACCAAAATATGGAGAAAATTTTTTGTGAATTATGAGTTGTGAGTTCACTGAACCATATGCAAGAAACCGTATGTGTTCTCAAGTAATTTTATTAAAAGTTATAAGCATTTAAAAAATTTAAATGGACCAAAAATGTAAAACAAAAGCATGTGCTTAGGGTTACATAATTTTTGAGGTTTTTAATATTAGAATTAATATTTTCGTAAGTTTTTAACAATCCACATTTTAACTGCAACCTTTTAACTGTTTTATCGCTGTTTGCTTACATTTCCACTTGTTTATGAAAAAGTCGAAAAGTATTGCCTGTTTTAAAATTGCAGTATTACCTGATTTGCTGGCCCGTTTCTAGTAATATTTATCTTTACGGAATCAATTTTTGTATCTAAAATCCACAAAAGCTTCAAAAACATCTTTACAATTGTCCTGTATTTGTTTTTACAATGGATGCTACAGGCGCTATCGAAAACCCAAAGGTAGGCCATCAAAAAGAAGGGAGTTTTGTGTGCATCCAAAGTACAAAAGATGGGGAAAATCACATGCAAAGGGGATTTTGATAGTAATATGTGTGCTAAAACCCTGGATATTCTGCTTGTTGAAAGTCCCTCTCAATTATTATGCATACTGTTCTTGGCCAGTGATGAAGGTTCAGATGCTGGTGAAAATGAACAATATTTGAAATGCAAGTGCCAGCAAATTTCAGATGTTTCCTTCACATCAACATCATCAACTTTTTAGTTCCAGGGGTGAGAAAGCGCATATGTTTTGATGAATGTAATGATATGTGGTCTTCTCTTTATGTAACATAAAAATGTGATGAATGTGATATGTGCTCATTGGATGTTGAGTGTGTATCACTTGGTGCTTATGGTTTTTCTTCAAAAATAGAGCCATGCAAAAGCTTGCAAAAATATTTAATTCTGTATTCTCTAGCCCCACGATGATGATAGCAAATGTTTCGAGGCAAATAAAAGCTCTCGTTGAAGCTTTTCTAAAAAATTGGGAAAAGGGTTCGCGAGCATTGTGAACTTTTCTATGGTTGGCACTATGCACGGATAAGAAAACATTCTCAAAATGTTTACTTAAATTATATATGAAGAAAAAGCGTCTTTAAAGAAATATTACTCTTGAAATTTCCCCGGAAAGTGGTCCGAAAAACACCACGAAGATTTGCTCGGCACTGCTAATGGTGTTATAGACATCACCGTTTCATATGATGAACATGGCAAAAACGGAGACATTCATCATTGTACGGATAGAATTGTTATCGACATTTCGACCTGGCTGATTTCATCGATTGTATTTAAATCCTTTCCTTAAATATGCCCAGAATGCACTACCGCAAAAAGGGATCTTGAGAAAAATAAAGTTGAGTACCTATTTGCGCCAAACGCCACCAAAGAAGAATGCAGCGAAAATTATGTGGTAATCTCTAATGCCATGAAATTAAAGCTGCGCGTTCTATATGAAAAAGATCCATTAAAAATTGTGGTATGCGATACGAGCATTCCTTGTCAGATGGTGATGCCAAGACCTATCAGCATTTATCATCATTAAATGTGTATGGTGACCGCATTAAAAATTGTGAAAGAAGAATGCATTAACCACGTGGGCAAAGTGCTGCTTGGCACAGGACCTCGCAATAAAATTTCAGGAGTGGCGGAGTAAAGGTATCACCATTGGTGGGCGGAAAAGAGGGCAACCTCAAAAGAAAATACCATTGTGAAACTGGACTAACTTTTTACAGAAAAAGCTATAAAAGACAATGCACCAGATGTAAGAAAAATGAAAGCAGGCAATTTTAGCTTCATTGTTTCATTGTTCATCAACAGATAAAACTCCAAAGTATAGTAAACCTACTGGTTCGACATCATGGTGCTTTACCAGAGGGCATTGGCCAAAAAATGAGAACCCTATGTGAACCTTGAAATGTGTGTTATATCTGCCATAGGTGGATATAATTCTTGCTTGCTTCAATAGTTAGCTATTGAGCACAATGAGTTAAGTGCTGTATCTGTGGACATTTCCCATAAACGTGATAAACGACGCTTAGCTCAGAGTGAAAAAAAGAATTCTAGTGATTGGAAAAAGAAAAGAATTAGTAATAAATTGGCCAAATCATCCAAAATTACAAGGAACATTAAAAGAAGGTGAAACATATGGTCCTGGGTAAATTTTAAATGTTGTTTCCAGTAAATAAATATTTATTTGTACCTTATCACTGAAAACATTTTACCGAAAAACTATCATGTGAAACCATTTTATTCTCTTTTATTAATTTTTTTTCTCTCTTCAAATTATGCTTGTAAATAAATAAACCTAGTATAAATATGTCTGTTATAAATAAAATGATGTTTAATAATATCAGAAACAACAATTATGTGTTGCAAGTGGAAAAACATTTTTAAATGACTTTTCTCAAAAACTTTGTTTTTTCAGATTTACGTGCTTTTTAAAATGTTCCATGCGTCTCAATTTTTTTGTTAAATTGTTTGAAATTTCTCGTGAAGAATACCGGATAAGTACATAAATAAATCTGGGTATCCATTTAAAATTTTGACTTCATTTAGATAGTTAAATTTCATTTTTAGTGTACAAAAATCCGATATTTTACAGAAAATTAAGTACAAATGTAAAATGAACAAAAAACCTTTCTAAAAAAAATTAACCGGTGCATGAAATTACAAATAATACCCATTTATGTGTAACGTGTATACTAATAAACATTAATAATAAAAGACGAAGTCAAAAAAATAAAAAAATTGGAACGCATGGAATGTTTTAAAAAATTTAAAACTTATTAATTTTTTTTAATTTAAAAAAAAAATTTTAATTGAAAATTTTTTTAAAGATATATTTGATCTAGTTGTAATCCAGTGTATATGCTCATAAATTTTCATTACTCTTACTTAATAATTAAAAAAAAAAGTTTTTGAAAGTCCACTGTCCCCTTAAGGCTAACAAATTTAGTTATTATGGCAATTGGACATGACATATATATTGATATTGATAATTGTATAAAAAATTTTGCTATGAAAAAAAAACACAAAAAGAGTGTATTTTAAATCAATAAAAAAAATTTAAAGCTGCTTTTTTTTAACTTTTACTGATTTTCTTGATTAATAATTAAAATAGAGAGGCGACCAATTTCCGGTCGGCTCCAGGTAGCGAAAGTCCCCGCTACGGCACTGCTATGAAGTATTTAGCCACTGCTCTGTGTAGAGAGGCTGATGTATGTTCAATCAGTAGGGGTTCAATGTCTTGACGCTGATGGGATGTGGAAGTTTGGAAAGTGGGATAACGGCTCACGATTCAAAGTTGCCAATAGTTTATTAAAAGGTATTAACTCCGCATCAAAGTCACTCACTCCTTCCAGTAAATAACGTGATCCAAAGTGTGAGCAGGAACAAAACATAGGAGATATTTATTTCGTAATATTGTAACTCAATAAGAGACTATTACTGCTGAAAAATAAATTATAGTTTATTCTTGGTAGAATATAAAATGTCTTTTCAATATTTATTACACATATGGAGACTATTTTGTCAAGGAATTCGATTATTTTTTGATAATAAATTAAATAATGATTAATATATTAGAGCTAATCGTAACAATTCGCAACATAAATTAAATTTTTTGTCTGTTTCCTAGTTTTAAATAGCCTATTCTTACTAATTTTGGGTTGAAAAAAAACGAATATGTAAATGAAATTTATTTATTAGCTCTTGTTTGTAAGATATACAACAACACATCCATCATTTTATGGGTAAATTTGAAGAACAAAACATTACTAACTATTAAGTACAATCCAATGTCATGTTTGAAGAAACAGTGTTCCTATCCCAAATCTGCAGTCATTTTTAGTTTATTTCCTGTAAAAATTTCCTTTCTATTGCCTCTTGCATGTCAAAGCCCTTTTAACTGTCCAGCGAGCATTGACTCATCCCGACGACCCTGATATCCATTGCTACGATAACACCTTTCACCGTGTTCATCGCTTACAGTTCTTAGGGAAAAAATCAAGATGGGAAAGTAAAAAGTGGTTTTTTTAGAGACATATTGCATCCTAGATCATGGAAATTTTAAAGAAGCTCTTTCACTAGCTGTTGAGGGTTCTCATCTTTTTTGCTGTCTATAGAAATCCTCGTACCACACTTTTAAGGCCTCCCAGGCTGCTTTCTCTTTCCCTTACAGAATTTGATCCAATTTCGTGATTTTTCGTATTTAAGGGCCCTCGAAGATTCCCTCCTTAATCTACTTCGATCGAAGGAATCTCTCCCTCCTTGTTCATGGATTTCACAAAGTTCTTCATTAATCCCAGCTTTATGTGCAGGTGTTATTCGGTCATCCAGTCACATGTAGCATCTTCACTAGAGGCCCCTCGAACCATACGGAGACGCCTGGCTGAAGGATCGCGAAATCCATTACGTGTGCTGCCCTTGACGCCCACCCATCGGAGCCTCCGTTTGGAGTGGTGCCATGCGCGAGGAAACTGGACTGCAACGGAATGGAACCAGATCGTCTTTAGCGACGAATCCAGATTCAATCTCAGCAATTGTGTTCGTGTGTGGAGACCTCGTGGTGAACGTTTTAGAGCGACACACAGCTGGTGTGATGGTATGGGATGCCATTGCTTACAATACACGGTCACCTCTAGTATTGAACTGTGGCACCATGATAGCATAGCGGTATGTCCATGACATCCTGCATCCACATGTGTTGCCACTCATGCAACGGCTCCCAGGAGCCATTTTTCAACAAGACAATGCTCGGCCTCACACGGCAAGGGTATCTTAAGACTGTCTCTGCACTGTTACTATCCTTCCTTAGGCTTCCCGATCCCCAGATTTATCTCCAATCGAGCCTATCTGGGATTATTTGGGATGTCAAGTTGGTCATCCTACGAGTTTGAACGAACTAAAGGCAAGGTAACAGTAAATATGGAAAGAAATGTCTCAAGATATCCTACAAAACTTGTATGCCTCAATGCCTGATCGTATTGCATCGTGCATTTGCGCTAGAGGGGGCTAAACAGAGTATCAAATCCTCCGCGTTCTTTTCCCTTTTTCTCTGAAATAAATGATCCTTTTTCTTTGATTTTCTAATCATTTACTTAAATCAAAGTAGTCGTTACGTATGTAAAATTTCGTTTCATTTTGGTGACTCCTTCTTAGTGTGTTTTTTTTTGTCCATGAGTGTATAACCGTGCTCTAGATCAGTGGGGAGCAAACTATTTTCATTTCCGACCCCCTTTTTTATGTAAAATTTTGTTGCTACCCCTGGATAGACAGTAGACGCTTTTTTTAATCGTCCACATTAGAGTTAAATTGAAATTTTTTAGGGGATATTCTCTTACAAGGTGTTTTGAAAAGAGTGTCGTGACGTCATTGATTGAAATAACGCTTTTTTAAAATAGTGTGCATCCAACTTATAAACCGTCAAAAAATGTTATAAAAGTTCTAGAAACATAAAAATTAGCTAATGAATCAACACTTAATCTTAGGAAACAATTTTTTAATGAAAAATACTTGTAAAAATTTTACATCAAAAGAAATCAATGGGAGGTATGTGTTTGCAATGAGCTCACGATTGCTTTTGTGTTCGGTTCTGTAGAGGAAATCGCCTCTTTATCCAATAGAGATCGATATTTTGTTTGAATGGCAACTACTTTGTATTTACATTAGGTCGATGGAAACTGAATCAAAATATAGATTGCCTTTCTTTTCAAATCGGTATATTCGTTTCCAATCGATAACCAAAATTTTTGGCAAGTCAGAGAGTTCAATTGAATGCATAGTGTTTCGTCTCTTGAAACATCAATGATCTGTTCTTTTCATTTAAAGGGATATTGGAATTAATAAAAACAAAAGAAAATGGATCACGTATCCAACCTAATTCATTTTCTGGAAATTTTTCGAACCCTTCCGTAAAGTTTTCTCCCAATTTTATCCAATGACGGGAAATGGTGATTTGATAAGTAACAAGATAAGAAGTTATTTAGTAAATTCTGAAAAGCGCGGGAACATATGTCTGTGTTGTTTCTGTTCAATACCCCTTGCCAAAGTATCAGCTTATTCTTAAAAGCTTCAGTTTGATTTCTTATAGTTCAAATGTTTGTACTCTCTCCGTCATATTTAGATCGTTCAGTTTTTCGAAAATATCAACCAAGTTTTCCGAACTAATCTTCATTAACGAATGAAAGTGATATATATATATATATATATATATATATATATATATATATATATATATGTGTGTGTGTGTGTGTGTTTCTTTTCTACCAATAATATGTAAACTTTATTTCTCAAATCACAAAAATACGCCTCAATATTTTGCCACGTGAGAGCTATCTGAATTCGTTATGTAGTAATAATGTCTCATACACAGAACCCTTCTCATTACAGAGGTTTTGTTGCATTTAATGTAATTAATTACAATAACAACATCTTTTTATATCTTGTGCAATTCTTCATCGATGTCTTGTAACTAGAGCTTGTCTATGTATCATACAATGGTTGAATACTATATGGGGAGAAAATTTTCCTTATTAACCCCTCTCTCTTAGTCCTTTGTTACTATCTGTTAATGCTGCAGCCCCATCAGTATAGACAACGACTATTATGACTGAAGACGATCTTTTATCTATATACTATTTTATTTACATTATGTACGGGGAACTATATCAAAAAACGTTAACATGGATCAAATTCTGCTTTTATTCTAATTCTTCCTCCGTTGCCAATTCCGCTAGCTCAATAACAAGTTATATAAATAGAAAGACAAATAGAAAAGTGCGAAATATAACATGAGGGTAACATTCTTTCCTCTAATCTTTTGTATTGCATACACAATCACTTTAAAGCAATACAAAACATTAACAACTTACTACACATTTATATTACAAACGTAAAATCTTATATATGACATTAAAAAAGTAAAATTATTAACAGTTCACAAGTTCATTCTTTTAACAGGAATTAACGGACGGCCACATCGAGATTTCTTCCCTTCCTCCAGAACATCAGCAACAGTAGGACCCGGGATTTGAGCAGCTCCTTGGTGGTCCTCGATGAGATGGTCACTAGCACTGAGCTCCAAAGGATGAATTCGTTGAGGCGGTCGTATAATCTCACCACTGGCTAGTCGTAATTTGGCCACACCGTCCTTGCCTGGAAACAATTCGATCACTTGAGCCAATTGATTGATTGATTGATTATTAACGTCGCACCCTTTAGCTACACGAGGGCTTTTGGCGACGGACCATGTCATTTTGAACCATGGTCAAATGACGTGGACGACACCCGAGCTGGCACCCCTCTCCTAACCACCACACCACACCAACGGGAGGACGTTTCTGGCTCTTGGACAGATTTTAACGTGCATCGCTGCCCTACAAGGCGGGTCTTTAGGGGTACTGGACTCGAACTCGTGACAAGGCAAGCCACGGTCCGATACCTATACCACTCGGCTACCGCGGCCACTCACTTGAGCCAAAGGCCAATTCCTTCGGTTCGGGTTCTTCGATTCAACTATGACGATTTTTCTCCCGGAGAAATAATCTTTCTTCTTGAAGCTACTTTGGGACTTGTTACTAATTCTCCGAGGTATTCTTTGTAGAAACATTTGCGTAAATTTAAACGTAAGGTGTGAAGATAACGCACTCGTTTCAATATATGCTGAGATCCAAATCAAATGTTTCTCTTTCTTTAATGTCTTGGATGAAATGAGGAGGTTCGGATCGTTTGACATATATGTCAAGGGTCGCCCATTTATTGTAACCTCACAATCGTAAAGTCAACATCTCTTCATATGTTACGCCCAAACACTTTCGGAGGAGTTCTTTTATACTGCGAACCATCCTTTCCCAAAATCCACCGTACCATGGGGCGGAAGGAGGGCTAAACAACCATTTTATTTTCATTAAAGAACATTCAGCTTGAATGAAATCCCAGTCCAAAGATTTCAAAGCATCTACTGCCCCTATGAAGTTCGTACCATTATCAGTGTATAGCGTAGAACCTCTTCCTTTTTTTGCCCAGAACCTTCTCAAAGCTTGCATGAACAATTCGGGAAAGAGAGATGAGACTAGTTCCAGATGGACTGCTCGATACACTGCACACGCTTTGCTTCCACCACGTAAGGAAAGAGGACCGGCCAGATCTGCGCCCCAGTTATTTGAAAGGCTGCAACTCTGTGTATTCTGTCGGGAGGTAAAGAGCTGATCTAAGCTACCTTGCCAGTTGTCAGCTTTTGCATTTTATGCATTGTCATAAAATTGCTATTACAACTCTCCGACCCTTGGGAATCCAGAATTTTTCTCTTAATTGTGCTAAGGTCGTTAACACTCCAGCATGCATTAAGGATCTATGAGTATACAAAACCAGTCTTTCTAGAAGAGGATGGTCTGGCAAAACTGTAGGATGCGTAAAGTCCTCTGGATCTTGGCTGAGAATCAGTCTTGTTTGAATTTTCAGGATGCCATTTTCCTCGAAAAACTGTATCGTATCCTTATACTTCTCACGTATTTCAGAGGGCCATTCTGACAGCATGATTTTTATTAGTCTCCTCTGCCTTTTGAATCTCTTCACATGAAATTAACTAACAAGGAGAGTTTCTCTTAATATTGTTGCAGAATCTGAGAACATAAGCAGTCATTCGGAGAATTTTCTTATAGCTCGAAAAGTACAGGAATCTATCTCCAAATCTAACTTCGTTTCCTGTGGCTAAATTTGTCACAACTGTCTTACGCCGCTCTAGAAATGCTTCATCCGGAGTCTCTGATACCTCAGAACATGGCCAAGATTCTTCATCGCTATACAGCCAGCCGGGACCCTCCCACCATTTGCTTTTCAGGAGATCCGACCAATCACAGCATCGGGTAGCTAGATCAGCAGGGTTGACTTCTCCAGGAACATGTCTCCAGTCATCTATATTGGTCAAAAATCCCTGATTTCCTTCACTCGATTTCCAACTAACGTGTTCCATGGCTCTTTTTTCTTAATCCAGCTTAAAACCACCATTGAATTGGACCAAAAGTAGGTTTTAGAAGCAGTTCGTAGGATAGAATGTACAGTTTCTACTAATCGAGCACCCAGAGCTGCTCCCAACAATTCAAGTCGTGGGATTGTGGATTTTTTCATTGGAGAAAGTCGAGCTTTAGCTGCTATGAGTTTGGACTGCAATCTCTGTCCTTTGAATTCACATCGCAGAAAGGCACATGTAGCGTAAGCATAGGCAAAAGCATCTGTGAAGAAATGCAGTGGGAAGTCATCGTAATTCTCAGCAAAAAATCTTCGAGGAACTGTACATTTAGACATGTGATGCATGGTTTTCTCCCAAAGTCTATTTTTATGTTCAAGTTCTAGAGGCAACACCTCGTCCCAGCCTATTTCTCCTCTCCTAGCTTTTTGCATAAGCAACTTTGGTAACAATAAAGCTGGAGCTGTAAAGCCAATTGGATCGTATACACTGTTGATCACAGATAGCAGTACCCTTTTTGTAACTGGCCTTTCTTGGGTACAATCTAAATTTGATGGTAACTTGCAAGAAAGTTCGTCACTGACTACATCCCAACTCAGACCAAGTACCATTTGCATATCTTGATCTTCTTTAGAGTTATTAGAAGCCCAACAGCGCAATTCAAATGCACCTTCTATCATTATTTCTATGGAATGCGATTTCAGTTGTTCCAATTCTGTAACGTCATACAATTGCAAATCAAATTATCCACGTAGAACTCTTTAAATGACCACCACCTTCCTGAGGCTCTCTGTCTGGAATTTTTCTCGTTCTAGATGGTAACTTATAGTGGCATTCAACAGAAAAGGGCTGGAGGAAACGCCGAAGACTACTCGACAATGACGATAAATTCTTATTTTCGAGCATTCAGCATTCTCCCACCATAAAAATCTAAGGACATCTCTATCTTCAGTTCTCAAACGTATCTGTAGAAATGCCTGTTTCACATCTGCAATTACACCTATGGCACCAAAACGGAATCTTAATAGTAAAGGCAATATTTTATGTATAAGACTTGGGCCCACACTTAAGCATTCATTCAAGGAGGCAAATCCCGGATTCTTAAACAAAGCGTCGAAAACTGGGCGGACCTTTGTGGTATTGCTTGAAGGCTTAGTGACGTGTCTGTGAGGTAGGTAATGGGCTTCCTTGGCATGATCTATTGAGACAGCTTCTATAATACCTTCTGACTCCCACTGTTTAAAAACGTTATCGTAGGCTTCAAAGTAATTTTCGTTTATCAAACGCTTAGTTGCTGTACGAAGCTCCGATTCCCGCCGCGTCGTATTTTATCATATAGAGCAGGATGTCCAGCTAGCCATGGTAAAGCCACTTCATATCTTTGATCTTCACAGATCCTAATTGTTTCCTTAAAATGGGCCAAAGTTTCTTCTTCAAGAAGGCTTTCATTTTTCTTCTCTATGGGATCTGTAATACCCAAAACTTCTAAATCCCACATTTTAGGCACGTCCATATTTTGCAAGCTCAATGTGACTAGATTAACAACTTCCCTTTTCTTTCCCAGTCCTAAAATTGTCCAACCCAGCAAGGTCTCAACTGCAGATACTCCTGAAGATAATACCTCTATTCTGCCAGTCAAAATGCTTCCAAGTATATCAGCTCCCAGAAGAACTCGTATAGGTGGTGAATCTCTTCCAACATCTGTAAGTTTTATTCCTCGGGAAGCAAGCTCAGAAAGCAATTTCCTATCATGTATTCTTGGCAGGGTTGAGCATATCTTTTGTTGCTCGAGAAGAGACAATGGCGTTGTATATTTGTGATTTAAACTTTCCACGTTTACCATGTATCTCTTATGCTCAGAAGCAGGGGAAATTCCTCCGCCAAATAGTCCTTGAGAAAATATTTCACTTCTAGATGGAGAAAGGAATAGTTCTGCAGCTAAATTCTTTTCAATATAGGACCGCTGGGATCCATCGTCCAACAATGCTCGAACACAGACTTCCTTGTCTCTATTTCGTAGTCTGATCATAATAGTTTTGAGGTATATTTCAAGTTCAGAGGGAAGATTTGTTAGTAATGTGTTTCTGTAGATTTCTGCTCATTATCGGTTGTTCTGTCCTTAGACGAAAAATTAGTTTCCCTTTCCTTGCGTAAATCTGGGCAAAGTAATGGATAATGTCTCCGTTTGCAAATTAAGCATCTCACTCTACTATGACATTTTTTTGCTAAATGTTCAACCTTAAGGCAAACGAGACAGCATCTTTTTCTTATAACTTGTGATTTCCTGTCCTCATAACTCATATCAGATAACTTTTGACAGTCTTGACTTAGATAAGGGAGGTCACAGAAAATACAATTAAGTTTTGCGCTAGTTGTACTTGAAATTAACGTAGACGCAGTGGGTTCATCTTTGTGGACCGATCTCTGACAATCTTTTCGTATAGCACCACGTCCCCTATCTTTACCGAATCCTTCACGAGCTAAACGTATCATTTCTTCTGATTCGACTTCATGGCGCGTAAAAAAGCACATCAGTTTTTCCAGGATTCTAACTTGTAGCATCACTTCTGAAATTCTTCTCCTTTCCCACGCGCGCTCGTATATGAACATTTTCGGCAAACACATGACTCCACCAATGGCTCAAGAAAGTCGGTAATTTTTTCTTTTGTGCACCCTGCTTTCCAACGTTTTAACCCTCTAAGCGGTCTGCACTTAAAGTCTTGCCATTCTGGAGATGCTTCAAAAATGCACCGCACATATTTTTTTGCTTTCAGGTGGAGTTCTCAAAAGTGGTTGAGCCGTACTTTTAAGAATGCGGCTCGGTCGCTTTTGGGAATCCTGCTTAAAGGCAGAAAAGGCATCTCTGGAATGGCGGAATTTTACGTGCAGACCGCTTTGAGGGTTAGTTTTGTTTCTAGCATGTCGTAGAGGGTGGCTAAATCAGGGGCATACTTTGCAGTCGTAGCATTTTTCAGAACCAGTGAAAGAAGATCGCGGACATATATTTGCACTAAGAGATTTTCCCGGCCAAATCTTAATTTCAGCTGTTCGACGGCCTTTGGATAATTTTCAGCTGTTATTGGGAAATTCGATATTAATCTAGCAGCTTTCGAATCAGGCTCCATAGACTGGTATAAATACTGGAATTTGTATATAGCAGTCAGTTCCTCCGAGTCATGAATTTTTGAAAATATACTCCAAAATGTCAAATATTCCTTAGGATCACCTGAAAACATCTTTAATTCAAATTTAGGTAATTTTAATTTTACCACATCACACACGCTCGGAAGAACTTTCTAAAAGAGATCCAGAATCTTTATTTAATAGCGTTTCTATCTTTGATTTAAGCTCAAAAATTATTCTATAACTTCTGCCCTCAAAATCAGCTTCGTATTCGGCAGCAGTAGCAGTATTTTCTAAAAGTAAATCAGAAATTTTATTCTGAACCTCATCTAAACGTAAAAATTTATCTTCTAACTGAGAGTTCAATGCGGACAGATTATTGCCCTCCCCTTGGCGTCTTCTTTCGTCGCCAAATATTCTTTCAACTTATTCGCCGTAGCCGTAAACGAAGTTCTCAACGACTTCCGTTTTAATTTCAAAGCATCCATATTTATTCGCAAACTTAAATCAGTTACTTGAAATGATTCGTAATAAATTCTTAATGTCTGTTTATAAAGAAGAAAATACAGTGAGTATGCTTTCTTAAACTTAAATCACTCTCGTTAACATCATAAACACAGAATATCGTAACTCAAAAGCAGTATCTAAATTATTCGTACCTGTACATTTTATAGTTCTGAATTCTTCGAAAGCAGAATTCTGTCCTGTCACGGATGCTAATTTATTATGATTGAAGACGATCTTTTATCTATATACTATTTTATTTACATTATGTACGGGGAACTATATCAAAAAACGTAAACATGGATCAAATTCTGCTTTTATTCCAATTCTTCCTCCGTTGCCAATTCCGCTAGCTCAATAACATGTTACATAAATAGAAAATACTACAGGAAGTGTGAAATATAACATGAGTCTCCACAACGACACAGTGGGTCCAGGTAAGGTCATTTTCTTCAAAATATATATTAATCATTTCAAATATTATCTCTAACAACACAAAAAATCTTCTTCAAAAAACGTATCGCACTTCATTTTAGTTTAAAACAGAAGAGTTTTGTATTCGATTGAACAGGACCAATTCTATAGTACGTGATCTTGATGATGTTATTGTTTTGAAATCGTTTCCATATTTTTCTCCATTCATAATGGATGTCGATTGATTGATTGATTGAATATTAACGTCGCACTTTTAAGCTACACGAGGGCTTTTGGCGACGGACCACGTCATTTTGAACCATGGTCAAGTGCCGTGGAAGACACCTGAGCTGGCACCCCCCTCTCCTAACTACCACACCACACCAACGGGAGGACGTTTCAGCTCTCGACAGATTTAACGTGCATCGCTGCCCTACACGTCGGGTCTTTAGTGGTACTGGGCTCGAACTCGTGACAAGGCAAGCCACGATCCGATTCCTATACCACTTGGCTACCGCGGCCACTCATAATGGATGTCCGTAAAGCTTTTTCAGGAATATTTTTTTCATAAATATATTTTTCTCTTAAAAAATGTTTCATATTTATGTCTTTGAAAACTTTCATTTGATCCGAGCACACAACGGAAGCCATAACGACGCAAATCCGTATTTAATAAACGTGTTGACGTTTTCTCAATTTTTTTATTAGATTCGTTCGATTGTTTTGGAATTAGAAACAATGCCACTGGATTTATATCTGTTGGAGTTTTCATCCACAGTTTTTTCAAGTTTATTAGATGTTGGTCCTTTATTCTCCTTTGTATTGTCATTCTTCTCATTTTCTGGACGTTTTTAGCCATTTATCCATTATGAGGGGATGAAACCTGAAACAAAACTAGAAATAAACAGTATTTCTGTGTGTTTCAAAATAGTAACTCCCCAGGTAGCGTTTCCAACGAAATATCAGTTGAGGAGAATTGATTTCTGAAAAAATGAAAAAAATGACACAAAAATACATGCAAAAAATATTTTAGAAAAATCAGTTTTCCTTTATTGACATTTTAATACATATATTATTTTTTTAATGAATTGTTATTATTGCACTCCTAGCACGGTACTAAACTCTCCAATACCCGAAGTACCCGATTACAAACAAAGTAGAATTAACAAACACAGTATATAAACCAAAACACACAATGACAGAATACAGTGGAATCTTCTTAATGTCAAGCTTGGAACGTCTGCTTTTATAGTCGGCTGCTATTGAGAGGTAGGGATTTCTTCGGCTGGCTGGCAACGGTCTCTGACGTTGCATGGCGACCCTATTGCTTCTTGATATTTAGATAGGGAATTTGTAATTCTGCTATCTACCTTTTGTTTTGCGTAGGAGTGAGCGAAAATGCTGGTATTTGTTATAGGCTGCTCTCGATACAAACGCGGATCTAGAGCTGTGAATGACGGAACCTCTGATACTTGAAAAAATTCGAAACCGGTTTCAACAGCCTGCTTTAATAGTAGTCGGTAATGCAGGGGAAGCAAAAGCTTAAATTAGAGGTTTAACCGAAATAGTAGTTTGACATTTTTTTTTATTATGATTTTTTTCAAAATTATAATACACTCTTGTTGGCAAATCAATTAAGGACCTTTGCCTCACAATAGGTCGGCTTCAGAGATGAAATCTCAGCAGGAAATTTAAGATTTGTATGGTCTTATTAAAATAGGAAAACCTAAAAAGTGATACTTTGTGTGCAAAGCAGAATTAGGTTTAACAAGTAGATAATCGATTTGACAAGTTTCACTTTACCACCTATTCAAATAACAGCAAATGTTTTTTGTTTTGTTTTTGACATTTGTTAGGATGTCAGCATTAAATGTTTGGTCAAGTGAGAATAATTGTAAAAATAATGAATCGAATAAGAAGTGATCCCCTGAAGAGTCTTCACCCCAAGGAGTCAAGAGAGAATAGCCCTCGAGTGCAGTACCGAGGCACCTTTTATCTGTCTTTCCCTGTAGCAATATTTCTTTCCCTCCAGCTGATCACTTACTGAATGACAGCAGAAGGCCACTACGAAATCAAAGGAAACACTAAAGATATACTCAGGATGCCATTTGGCTCTTAACGGGAACCATGTTAGAAACATATTAACACTGTCCTCCAAAATTTAAGGTACGATTTGTTTTTTGTGTCTAATTTGATAACATAGAAAAAAAAATTTGTAGGAAATGTACAATAAACAATTTTTTTTATTGAATGCAACACAGTTGCTTACATAATTTTAACACAAACATGATTTAAAGAAATAAAAAAGAGAAGAAAGACCTTTTGGCAGAGAAGAATTTTCTTGGAGAAAGCAGTGCATCAGAGTTTCACGAGGAAAAAAATGTCTCTGAAACATTCCAAAAATGGATTCTAATAAGGACCTGCAGTGGGATTAGTGGTATAGAATTTCAAAGCTACCAATTATGTTGGTATACCCGGAATGAGAAACGAAAATCAGAAACTGAGTAACGTTTATTCCAGTTCACGTAACGACCTTGGAAGAGGATTTAAAGCTATCAAGGTAGTCTTATACATACTCAATAAAATTCTGGTCTGGAGATTAACCTCAACATCCCATTCACTCCAAGCAGTTATCTTCTTAAGCCAACTCAACTCGTTGAGATCACCATCCATCCGAATTTATTTATTACTTACAGCAGTGACGTAACAATTAAGGATCTCTTTCAGTTCGTGAGAATTCCTCATGAACACATGCAGGTAAGTGTGAACCTCGAGATATTCTAGCGCAAACCATGTTTCACCCTATCTGTTTTTTTCAATGTTACATCAATCAATGTTGTTCAATGTTACAATGTTGCTGTATCCGGAGCGTAGATCAGCAGACACCACTCTTAAGTGTGGATTGATCTGAGAAGAATACAGTATCCCATTGTGTGTGTGTGTGTGTGTGTGATTGATCTAGGAAACATGTTCCAAGATTAAGATTTCTGTCATTCTTTTGGGGGACCAACTGCATTGAAAAGACATTTTGAAGGCGTCTTCTCTCCGCAGATTCTTGTTCCTGATGTGATCTGCCACAACCAGTGGCGCACACAAGGGGAGTCCCGGGGGTCCGGACCCCCTAAAACCCTTGACTTTTTTCGGATTGACTATAATTCTAAGTATATAGTACGTTAAATTTAATTAAATATTTGTTATTAATGATTTATTTTATTAATTAATGCTAATTATTTATTCAATAATTAGTTTTTTTATTGTGTTTTGTTCACGAAAATCGACAAAATCAAAAGGAGACTGATACAAGAATGATGAACTTTCGACCCCGGATCCCCCCTTGAAAAATTCCTGTGTGCGCTACTGGCCACAATTACTCTTTCACAATGAAATAGCTAAGAAAAGCATTTCCTGATGCAGTTCAGATCGATCATGATCGATCTAGAATATGCCTTCCAGATTCTGATTTCGATTGATTGCACAGTTGTTGGACCCTACTGAAGGCGTCTAGTTGCAGCCCCTTGTCTTGTGACAGCCCCATTTTCATTCACCTCACCTTAAAGCATCGGGGCTTCTCATAAACACTACTGGATATTGTCACCGAAATTATGAACTACTGAGAATCAAAAAATGTACACTCAAAGTTAAGAAAATTTAATTCTTACAAATTTCCTTTTACTCCTGTATAAGTATCCATTTTTCTTTTAAAATAAAAATAGTGTAATAACTATTTTTTCCCACAAATGTTCGTATAAAGATCATTATTAGAACTTACAAAAACAGCGAGTTTTATTGCTATAGCAGCTGTACCATAACATTTGAGGGGAACAGAAATCAATTGATATAGAACGATGCAATCAAGCTAAAGAATAATTGATTTTTAGTAACAGAATTAAGAGTATGTTACGGTTTTAAATAAAGCTCTTATTATAGTATGGACATAAAGGGAAGAAAAGAAATAATAAAGGAAATCTCGAAAAAGAAAAAAATATTCTGGGACGCACATTTGCCAAACCAGTCAACTGATGGATCATTGGATATCTTGGGATTCCTCAAAAGGGGAGAAATGTTCTTTAAAAGTATGGATCCATGCTTTTCTAATCTATTGAACTGTACCTTACTAAAATACTTTCACGCACATCCACCATGTAAGGACAAAGTTCAATAGAGTAGCTGAAGGGTCACCAGCGAGTCTTGGTTCCAAATGACACCAAGCGTTATTTGACAATGCGACAGAAAGAGAAAATCAAATTCTTTTATCAGTTTCATAAAAGAGCGAAAAGAACACAAGTGGAATACAGCAGCAATCAGTTGGGAGAAGTTGAGTAGATTATCTTGATTGGCTCATTGATTAAAACACTAATAATATGCATTGAATTATTTACTATTTTCCTTTTTATTTTCTTATTGAAGAAACTATAATCCCATTGAAAGAAAAACATACTTTCAAAAACATTAATACAATTGGAATGACATTATACAATTAATAGCATTATACAATTGGAGTATACTATTATATACGTTATAAACATTGTATAGTAATTATGATACATAATTTAAACTGTTTAATTTTTTAAATAATCGGCTCGTACTATAGAAAATTTTACAACACATCAAAAATATGTTTATGAAATTTCACGAACCCTCTTACAAAAAAGTTGTTTTAAAATTCATATAGTTTTAATTAGTATTCAATAATATCTTGTAAAACTGTTGTTTCCGAGATGGCATCAAATATTGATGCATCCTGATTTCTAATATTAGTTACTAGCTGCATGCCCCGGCATTGCACGGGCTTTCTCTACTTTTGTAAATGTTCCCTTTCTTTCACAAAATCAGCACTTCTAATACTCTTTTTTCAAAATGACTTCCACCCCCTCTCCCCTCCACCGGTTAGCTCGGGATTGCTCGGGTTTCTCTTTTCCTCATGACATCAGCATTTCTGTGAATGTGTTTGTACTCGCACAATGTGAGTGATTTTTAAAATTATGTCAAAAAATTTCCCTTTTTCGAAATGTGTTCCATTTCACTTATTTTTGATTTAAGACAGGTTTCTTTCCCCTCTCTATAGCCCGAACACGGTTTTTTTTAATGTAAAATTATTGTTCTATCTTCCCCTCCTTCTCCAAGATAAGATATAGCTTCAAATTTGGATGTATGATTTATAAAAAAAAATATTGCCTTAGAATTAAAAAAATTATTAATGTGAAGCAATAAACAGAAAACGATTCTGATGCTAAGAGTAAAACACTAAAAATTTTCATCATTTTTTAATAATACACTGCTGGCCACCGTAAATGCAACACCCTGAAGGAAGCATGCAAATAACATGAAATTTACAACATGCATTAGCAGAGGTGAGATATGCAAATGATTAGAATTAAAGCACAGACACACATCACGCGCGCCTGCGGCGCCACCTCAAAGCGCTATTTAACGCTTGGAGATTTCGAAGATTTCAAGTTCGGCAATTGTGTTTTTCTTGTGGTTTTTTCAAACAACGATCATTTATGTCTCGTAAAAAACAGCGATCAGCTTTTGATAAAGTATCCGAGTTCGACAGAGGAAGGATAGTGGCCTACCGAGATTATGGATTATCACTCAGGAAAATCGGTAGTCGTGTTGGACGAAACCCAACAACAATAATGCGGAAATGGGACCGTTGGATGCAGGAAGGTACGACGTACCGACGTGGTCGATCGCATCCACCTCAGTGCACCACTTCACGTGAGGACAGACAAATTGGGCGCATGGCAGTGATGGATCGCTCATTCACATCACGAACTATAGCACAGCACATTGAGTCTGTAATCCATCATTCAGTGTCTGCGCGTACCATTCGACGCCGTTTACAGCAGAGTGGTCTGTCCGCTAGACGTCCATTGCTTGGTCTACCCTTGATGCAGAACCACAGACGTCTCCGCCGCCAATGGTGCGATGAAGGAAGGATGTGGGCGGAAGAATGAAATGAAGTTGTCTTTATTGACGAGTAACTCATCTGTCTGCAACACCATGATGGTTGGATTCGAGTCTGGAGACACCGTGGAGAGAGGATGCTGAACAGCTGCGTTATGCACCGCCACACTGATCCTGCACCGAGTATTATGGTATGGGGCGGTATTAGATATCACTCCCGCATACTCCTCTAGTAAGCATAGTCAGTACTTTAAACAGCCAGCGCTACATCTCCGAGGTGTTGGAGCCAATTGTCCTTCCTTACCTTCAGGGCGGCCCAGCCATATTTCACAGGATAATGCGGACCACACGTGGCACGCATTGCCCAAAAGGTTCTTCGGGGAATCACCAGATTAAATTTGTTTCCTGGCCGGCTCGCTCTCCGGATCTTTCGCCGATAGAAAACATGAGGTCCATGGTTGCTCAACGATTTACCCAGATTACACCCCCAGATGCCACACCAGATCAACTTTGGCAACGTGTGGAAGCTGCTTGGTCTGCTGTACCCCAAGAAAACATCTAAAGTCTCTTCGAATCAATGCCAAGGCGTGTGGCAGTGGTGATCTTCAACAATGGCGACTACTCTGGCTACTGATCCTGCAGGAACCACACTTCACAGAAGTCTAGAAATTTAACCATTTGATACTTGGTCAACATGCTATCTACAAAATAAATTTTGCTGTGCTATCTCTTGTCTTTTTTAGTGTTGCATTTACGGTGGCGAGCAGTGTAGTTAGTTTCTAAGAATCTAAAACAATAAAATAAATTTCAGATTTTCATGAATCATTCAATCGTTACATATAGTTAGCTTAAAAATGTCTCTAAAAAGTATTTTGATTCAAAATAATAGACGATGTACTTTTTAATTAACAAGGAATTCACATTTAGTAATGAAAAATAATAGAAATAATCCTTTAAAATATATATAATATATATATATATATACATATATTTATTGAAATCAAATTTCTATAAGCAATAAATAAAAGAAAAATTTACAGATAGCTATTGAAACGATTGCTTTTTTCTGAACGTTTGAATGTATGATTAAACATATAAATATATATAAGCTAGAAAAAAGTATGTGGGAAAGCCTATAATATATATATATATATATATATATATATATATATATATGTACTGTGAATAAAAAAAACCGATCTGATAAAAACATTTTGATATTTTATTTTAATTTTATAGTTTTTCATTCCACTGTGTTTAGTAAATTATTCAAACACGTATCTGACTAAAAAAAATGTATTTTAGACAAAACTAACATATACATTATTTTAACAATATAATTTTATGTGTTATTATAATAATTTATATAATATCTTATTTATAACGTATTGTATATCATTTTATAAAACTTTTTGTAACTAATTGTTATATAAAATGTTATTTGATGTTTTTTTTTCTTACAAAATTTACAAAAAGTATTAGTTATTAATAATTATATTTATGAAATTTTAATATAAATATTTATATAATTACAGTAATTATTTATTTTTTAAAAAAGCAAAGTAATTTTCTTTAAGTATTATTTAATAATCAATAAACCTTTTAAATTCATTTATTTATAATCAAAGTTTTATCGTTTTTAAAAAATTTAAAAACAGCATTATACAGAATTGTGACAAATTAAAAATGAAAAGTTTTTTTTTTCTGGCTTTATTTTTAAGTTAATGCCTTCGAACTTCATATATGTATTGCAAACAACGGTAATTTTTAAACTAAAAATTTACAAAAATAATTTTTAAACATTTCTATCAAAAAGGGGAAAAAAACGAAAAACACAATTTTTTTTTAAAAAAAACCCGTAATTTTTAAGTAATTTTTTCAATCTTTTTACAGATTAAAAATTACGTTTTTTTTTTTAAAAAAATTGTGTTTTCCGTTTTCTTCCCTTTTTGCGAGAAATATTTAAGCATTATTTTTGTTACATTTTTTGTTTAAAAATGACCGTTGTTTGTAATTGAAATATGAAATTTCAAGGCATTAACTTAAAAATGAAGCCTGAAAAAAAATTTAAAACTTTAACAAATACCGCAATCCGAAATTGAATATCCTTTTCAGTTTCGAACCTATAAACTACCGTGTTATAAAGCAGCGCTTTTGACATCCACGCTGAATGTTCCTGCGGGGAAAAGCCTTGAAATGATCTTTAAAATAAGAAGAAGATATGTTCAATTTCGCATTGTGTTATTTGTTACAGTTAAAAAAAATTTGTCAGGCTTCATTTTCAAGTTAATGCTTTCAAATTTCATGTATCGATTGCAGACGACAACGGTAATTTTTAAACAAAAATTTTTTAAAAAAAGTAATGCTTACATATTTCTTGCAAAAAAGAAAAAAACAAACAAACGAAAAACACATTTTTTTAAAAAAAAACGTAATTTTTAAGATATTTTATCAATCTTTGTACAGATTACGTATAATATTGTTCTACACACAGAAAAAAAGTTTCATGAGATTATTTTTATTAATAAAGAAGTTATTAAGTATTTAAATAAAATTTTGAGTATTTTTTGAAGAATCTTAAAAAAAAACAACCAGTTTTTGACATTAAATTTTTTAAATGAATGATTCTAAAAGAGAAAAGCATGAACTTTTTTTAGTGTAATTTTTTTTTCATTAGCGCGAAAGAAAACGCAAGCGGAATGATTTAGAAATCATACTCATAAAAACGTATCGATCTCGACTCATTTTAAAAAAAACCGTAAAAAATACAAAATATAATTATTTTGTAAAATAAATTATAGCATATCGTGGCGAAGTAAATGATCTTTCCGAATCTGTAATTATTTTTTGTCTGAGTCCCATGAAAAAAATTAGATCGCGATTTAAAAACGTCTGAAAAAAAAAGAAGTTCCGAATTTTTGAACTTGTCCCATGGTGGTGAAAAATGGAACTAATTATGTGTTTTAAGGTTTTTAATTAATATCTTTTTAACTTATTGGAATATCGGAATATAAATAGTCAAAAAGGATTCCTTGGATCTTTCCCAAAATTTTGGTACCTTCGGCGAGTTTCTGCGTTGTGTGGTTCTTTGTGTTTACCTTCCGATTTTAATAGTGTGGATTATAATCTTTTTAAAAAATCTTTTTTTCAAAACTGAACGAAATGTACCAAAAGTACAAGCAAAGTAGTATTTAAAGAAATTAAACAAATAATAACTCTTTTCATTTAATTTATTTAATAAAGCTTTACTATTTGAATACTTCTCAACAGATTTTTTTTGAAGAAAAATATTTTTTTTTCTAATTCCAATAAGGAATTCTAAGAGGGTAAGAAAAGTGGTTACCAGGGGATCTAAGGAAATGATAAACAATATATTTTAAACATTTCACTACAGATTTCTGAGAGTAGAAAGTTTACTCCTTTGACTCTAGTAATTCATTCATTGAACCCTTTCACCAAAGTAAACAACGCACACGAGTGGGTTTCCCTCAACATCTAAATGCTCCCCTTAATTAATAATCCTATCAATGAAAAACTGACACAGTTTTCAAAGGGATCCATAGCAAAGGATAGCACTTTGCAAATATCTTTGTTATCCAATGCCTTTTTTTTTTAAATCCAAAAGTAATTCATTTCTTTTGACTTCCAAGGAATTTTTCAAATTTATAATTCCATTCTATATATATAGAACGCGTCCAATCGAATCCAAGAACACTTGTTGAATGCAATGCTTTCACTTCTCATTTCAAAGGGTGGTCATTGCGAGTCCTGTCCAGTCGAGGGATGTTCAGTGTTGGCAGGCTGTGCCCAGGTGTTGTTCCAAATGACGTCACCAATATATATATGCAGCTTCAAAGAACGACGTTGATCAAAAAACCAATCTAAAGAAGACGCACAATGGATGGATTCATTAAGATTAGTTTCTTCTTTGGCATCTACTATTCATTTGGAACCAAAACGAGTTTTCACTTAACATGCTCAAGTCTTTCCTACTCAGAAGTTACCCTAGGGTCAATTTCATCTACCTCTTGTCTCGATCAGTTCACTCAAACCATGACCCCCTTCAAATACGAAAAATATAGAGTGTTAGAAACAAATATATGAATTCCATTTTCAGAAAAAATGCGGAACTTTCTGTTCGAAAATGGGTTTCCAATTCAGTTCAGCCCCTTTTAGATTTGGTGCTAACAATTTGAAAGTAAGATAGGCCCTTTTTTCTAGAATGATGTACTCATGTAGAATGAAATGAAATTTATTCTTGAAACAAGATATTTTACTCTTAAAGCGCATTCGATTTGAAAAATACACATTGTTTCAAAAATATTTTTCTTCGTTTTTTGAAACGCAGTGTGAATAATAAAATGGAATATATTTCCTCATTTCTTTCAGAAATAGTGCATTCTTTCCAAGGAATCAAAATTTCAAATGGATTCTCACCAGAAATGAAATCTAGGTGGTAAATTTTTTTAGGAAAGTTTATAAAATTTTTTCCTACACAGGAGGCTATCAAGAGGCTTTGGATAGAAAAATAATCCCCAGATCTAAAATAAAATGAATCAATTTTAATAAAGTTTTATTTAGCTTGATATATACTACTGACCTCGATCAAAATTGATAATTTGTTTGGGAAAATCGATCACGTTTTTTTTTTCTTTTGAAGGTATTGTTCTAACAATTTAAAAATTTAGTGATGCAAAGGCGTTGAAGGAATCATTTGATCATAGAGTGTGTAAACTAGATTCTGCTTAGAATAATAATTATATAGATGGTATTTATAAATATATATAATATTTTACATACAGTTTAAAATATTTATAACAAATAGATAATGTTTTGTCATTTTAACTTGAAATTTATGAATGATTGTTTTATCTCATTGAAACTTAATTTTTTTCTAAAAAAATACCATACACACAAAGAAGATAAAATAGATAGCTATATCGATAGAAAGTCCCGCAAGGGCTCTAAGCGGTTATACATTTCTAGAACGTATGATTTTTTATAGATGTACATTGTATGTTTGTTTTTTTTTGTTTTTTTTCAAAAATAAAAAACAACAACAACAATATTTTGCATTCCTATTTTATCACGTGGGTGTATAAATCACATAAAATTTGTTTTTGCTTTAATTATCGAATATTTAGACAAAGTGATTTTCACATACTTCAAAAAGATGCATTTTCAACCTGATTATATGCAATTTCGAATCGAAATTATTTCAAAAAATAAGATAATAAAAAACATTCTTTCTAAAATACTTTAAAATGTTTTTTTAAGTGAACTCCACACTTTTGGGCTCTTTTGCGATCTCTTATGGGTGAAAAGATGGTTTTAGGATCTGTTCTTGCAAATTTTTTTTTAAAAAAGGAATTTCTAGGAATGCATAATGTGATGGAATGTTTTAGAACGGTCACCGAAAATTCATCACATACGATACAGCGGAGGGTATTTAGTTGTTTTTTAAAGTAATTTTCGAGATATATTCATAGTTTTCGCGGAATTTCTTCGGAAAGTAAAGTTTCCTAACATGTAGCATGATGTGTGTGTGTCGACATTTTCTTCTACTTGGAATCGCGTTTGTAAGTCTAAAGCGTTGTGTTTACGATAAAAAAGAAAAATTGCAATGACTTTCGATTATTTTTATTGATAACCATTTCATCACATAAATGAACCTCTAATGCAATATACATTGAATCCATTTCAGTCTTTTCACTACAGTGCATTCGACATTTAGAAGGATTTCAACTCAGATTGGAAATAGTTTTCATCCGAAAAGCAACTGTAAAGTACGGCATGCTTTCATTTGGAAGCCACATTAAGCAACTGGCATAACATTGACTACATCAGGGTCTATGGAAGCAATTTTTAGAACCCATTGGAATGCGACAAGACACGAAAGACTAAAATAATCGAGAGATGAATTCGCTAAGCAACCTCAAGAAACTTCCATTGCGTAACGTTTTCGCGTCATGTTAAATAACGGAACCCGAATTCGAAACATTCTATTATATTTTGGTTTCGCTATCCTGTAGCATATTTGATTCGAGTAGCGTGGAGTAGAGTAACATATTTGATCCAAGTGGATCGACTGGTTCTGGTATAAAATACGTTGATTTGATTTCATTGATTTATTTTTTGTACAGCGGAATGATAAATGAACTATCAACTGACGGATTAAAATGAAAAATTATTTATTTATGGAATATTTTGAAATTTTAAGGACATTCTATTTTAAACAGATGTATGAATTACAAGTTTGCCAATTTTTATAAAATTTTCTTTCTGAAAATGTGTTGTACACATTTGAAAAAGCCTTGATATTTTTGCCATGGAAAAGGGGTGGAAGGAACTTGGATTCCCAGTTGACTTCGAAATCTATACAGAAAAAGGATTTTGCATAGTTCTGTGCGTAATGAACTGGATTGCACCCTTACTTTAGCAACATGTATTCCAAATAGAAGAGCCACTAAAATTTCCCGAAAATTATTATAGCAGGATAAGATAAGCGCATCTATAAAAGAAGAATCAGATGAGTTAAAATAGGAATTGTGTTCCATCATTAATATTAAATTCCCGTGTTGAAAATTTCACAATTGGAACGAATTCTACCTGCTAAGAGCCATGACAATCGAGGAAATTATTTTTAAAAATTAACCGTTTAATTTTTTTTAAATCCTAACTGTCCGAGAAAATGTAACTGACACAGCCACCATTAAATACATACAAAGAAAGAAAATCTTTTCTTAAGGGGTGCTTTCGGAAGCAAATCTTTCCAACTCTTGAATGTTTACAGGGAATTCAAAAATATGCTGGCGAAGATTTCAATTGAAAGATCTTCAAATCAAATGAAAATGGCATTCTAAGGGGAAAAAATATTCGATATCAATGCAGTCAAAATTTCTTTTGATGTGCTCATATTTTCCGATCATTCCAATTTTAGATAAAGTATTATTATGCATTTTTTCCTTTCTTTTAAGCTAGGAAAATTCCCGAAAATAATCAGTAGTATCATTTTCAAGATTCATTTGAAATGAATTGGGTATAACATTTATATGAAATTATACAGCACAACTGCTTATGACACTTATATAAAAACTATTGAAACATATACTTTTTCATAAACTAGTTATAGAGTTTTTAAGAAAATCTATACCAGTAATACAAAGCAAATAAAAAAAACAATAAATAAATAAAAAGTGAGCATTTCTCTATCATAAAATTCAAGTTCTACCGAAAGTTTTGAATGGAAAGTATTTTTATTGACATAAATGTTAATAAAGGCTTATATTGCAATGCAAAATGACATAGAGGAGGAATTATGAAAAAGTAGAAATCAACTTCAGCTCATTTAATATTCTTTTTGTTACTTCGCATAAGAACTCTATAAAATCGTGAATGAAATCTATTAATGGAAAAATTCTTTTTGTAATAATAATGGCGAAAAAAATTTATTTTGCTATAAGAATTCTTCAGAGATTTATTTTTATTAGATTCCCAATATTTTTTTATAATTTTCAATCTATTTTAAATTGTTTCCACAAATCAATTTAGCTTCTATCCATTATTGTGAATTATGCTTTCAAATAAGAATTCAATTATATAGTTTGGATTCTCTTCAATTTTATTTTTTTTTCGCAAAAGGAGGAATGATTTTTCTATTGATTGGATTGGAATTTATTTTCAAAACAATCCTGAGAAAAAGTTTTCATTTCTACTTCAACTGCAAGTTCAATTCATTTCACTCTTTTATTTCCTCTCTTAAAGCATTCGATCCAGTTGCTTTCTCAGTTGGATTTCAACTCCTCCTATCAACACTTGTTTTGACTGTCTTGTCTCATAACTCAACAGGAAAATAGACTCTATATATATATATACTTCATATATCTCGTTTTATATCAACAAAATAAAGAATCCGATCGAAAAATAAAAGACTTTTTTTTCTGACAACATTTTAGCTGTTTTTACAAAACATTCTACACAAAAAAACTCAACAGATTTCAGTCGTCATCTTTTGAAATACAATCCATTTGCAAATAAGCTACACAAGTTAAACGTTAATTCTATTGTTTGATGTCGTTATTGAATTCACAGGTTGAAACTGGCCAAATATTATTCTATTTATAAATCTTGCAGCTAATTCTTTTTTATTCTTAGTATACACTAACTTTTCATCTCCAGCCTAGAAGTATTGCATTACAATTTGTACATATTTTCATGTGGAAAAGAAAAATTATTTTAAGCTCTGAGCTGTTCTTTTTGGACCCTTCCAAGTCAAGTCAAAATTCATCTGAGATCTTGATAGGATGCATCCCAATTCCTCTGCATCAAATGAAACGGATTCTTTTGATGCTTTATTCTTTCGAAATACAGCATTTTTATAAGATTTGAGATAGGACCATTTTCATTGACATTTTTTTTACTACTAGGATTTAAAAATATAGATTCAATAAAAAATTTCCGAGTGAAATAGTTGGACAGCTCCGAGTGGTTTTGAAACTGCGATTAAAGAGTGAGAACAAGTGTTTCGCTTTCTACTAAAGAAAATTAATGCCTTTAAAGGCATACAAAAAGGTGTATATTGAAGTGTTTCATATTAAAATACATATACCTGAAGAGAAATATAATGAATGACATCCTCTGTTTGGAAACTTTGCTGTTAAGCTTTTCACGTAACTCAATCGAAACATTTGTAAAGAATTTCTGAAATCCAATAGTTTCTAAAATATCAATCAACCTCAGCTGTCAATACTACTATCAGGAACAAAACTTGTTTTTCGGTTCTATATTCAAGACACATTTCAACTTTGTAGATTTCATTCATGCGTAAATAGAATCCTCCAAATTGGAATGACTGAAAAATCCCATTCTTTGTATCTTGAGCAAGACAGTAATTTTAGAATCGAATCCAATTGAATGCTCCTGATATTCACAGTTTTCCCATCTATTTCAATGAAAAATACATTTGTGGGTTTTCAATAACATTATCTCATCTCAAACTTCTTTGTTACCATTATTAAAGTTTTTTCAACCGAGTAAAATAGTTTGTGCAAAATTTGACAGCAAATATACTGAATTTTAACATGTTTTTTTTCACCTGTGGATTTTTAAGTTATTTTTATTTTTTTTAACTGAGAAAAGTTACTCATCCAATCTGTTTTTGATTATCATATCATGCAGTCATTCCAAACTTGTGATATATACGTATAATTGCAAACTGAATAGGCTCTTTCAACTGAATTCCACTTAAAGGCGATGTAAAGGAATGAATTGCAGATAGGCTGCTCCAGCATGCTAGGAGACTAAACATGTGATTTGTACTTTGAAGACAGCAAATACATACATTGACATGTTCATATGCACATACAAAAGCGACTTTTAAGGAAAACACCAGTCACGTAACAGCTAATAAAACAATTTCCAAATGAAATTCACGGGCATTGTTCAGGAATGGATTTTATTTCTTTCCCCATCGCTGGAAAAGGCCTGCTCTTTGGCAACGACAATTGGTGCCCCACAGGTTGCATCTGCATGCTGAACTGAAGCAGCAATCATTAGGACGATGGTCACAGCTACTGCCGCGTCGAATACAACTCCGTCTGAAAACAACAACAACAAAAAAGAAAAAGAAAGAATTTAGCATTTCACAGTAATTGACAGATATTTGATTGACTGGCGTCTAAATCCTCTACGAAATTCGTACTTTTAGAAGCATACTCAATAGGACAAAAGGCTTACGCTTTATCCCCATAAAAACATACCCTAGAGCTATAGAAAACGACTTGCCAAGGCATAGCAGTCCGGATTCAATTTTTAAACTGCACTCTTTTAATGATATTTTTTATCCTCGTTGTTTTTTTAAATACACTCATGGATAAAAAAATTAGCACACCAGAAATAATTGCGGGATCGTAACGAAACTTCTCATGAAGGTACATGTCGGGGAGATATGCAAACGATAAGAAATGCAGCGTGATTGCGCATTACGTAGAGCATATAGAGGGCGTTTAATGTCGTTCTTTGTGGAGTATAAAACAGGTAACCAAAGCTTGTTTGAGTGTGTGCTCAATCATTCACAAAGCAAGAGCTGAGATAGACAATATGAGCAGCTGTCGCAGTTTGAGAGGGGGAAGATGAGCTGATGGAAGCTGAGTGGTCAGCTAGGTTAGTAGCTCGTCCATTTGGCCGATCTGATTGTGTTGTGTTGGGAGTTGTGGATCCGAGAGATGTCATTTACATGAAAACCAGGCTCAGGACGCCCTCAACAGACCATTCGTCGAGAAGACCACCACATCATAAGAAATGCACGCTTAAAGCCAATTTCTTCATCGGCTGCCATCCACGCATAAGTAGCACCTTCACTAGAGGCCCCTGTGTCTTCTCGAACCATACGAAGACGCCTTGCTGAAGGACATTTGGGATCGCGAAGTCCATTACGTATACTGCCCTTGACGCCCACCCATCGGTGCCTCCGTTTGGAGTGGTGCCATGCACGAGGAAACTGGACTGCAACGGAATGGAACCAGATCGTCTTTAGCGACGAATCCAGATTCAATCTCAGCAGTGATGACAATTGTGTTCGTGTGTGGAGACCTCGTGGTGAACGTCTCAATCCTGCCTTTGCTTTAGAGAGACACACCGCTCCTACAGCTGGTGTGATGGTATAGGGTGCCATTGCGTACAATACACGGTCACCTCTAGTATTGAACTGTGGCACCAGGACAGCATAGCGGTATGTCCATGACATCCTGCATCCACATGTGTTGCCACTCATGCAACGGCTCCCAGGAGCCATTGATCAACAAGACAATGCTCGGCCTCACACGGCAAGTGTATCTTAAGGCTGTCTCTGCACTGTTACTAACCTTCCTTGGCCTGCCCGATCCCCAGATTTATCTCCAATCGAGCCTATCTGGGATCATTTGGGATGGCAAGTTGGTCACCCTACGAGTTTGAATGAACTAAAGGCAAGGTAACAGTAAATATGGAAAGAAATCTCAATACATCCTACTGAACTTGTATGCCTCAATGCCTGATCGTATTGCATCGTGCATTTACGCTAGAGTGGGCTAAACAGAGTACTAAATCCTCCGTTCTTTTCCCTTTTTCTCTAAAATAAATTATCCTTTTTCTTTGATTTTCTAATCATTTACTTCTATCAAAGTAGTCATTACGTATGTAAAATTTCGTTTCATTTTGACGACTCCTTCTTGGTGCGCTAAGTTTTTTTGTCCAGGAGTGTATATTTCGTATAAATAATCTTATTATAATTAATTTTATTATTCCTTCTTTAACATCCATTGAATATTTTGAAAATCCTAGCGTAAATCTTTTTCATACATTTTCATTTATGGAAATCCATCAAGTCAACTAATACTAACAACATATCTATTTTTAAATGTATACAGGTGTCTCTGAATGCCGTGTACTTACTCGGAGAGGAGGGGAGGAACTATCATTTCACAGGAAAGCATGGGCGGGAAGCGATACTTCGGCGGTTTCCTCATTTCGGAGAGTTCAGGCCAACGGAAATGGACGTGTTGTATGGGCAACGAATCATCAAACATTCGCTCGGATGCATCCAGACGATTGTGAAATGAACCTGGTGGCACGAATGCCGATCCGTGAAACGCCCGGTATTTTTTTCATGTCGCCTTGGTGCATCCATGCCAATGGCATATATTTCCTTTAATTTATAATTTGTTCTGTGTCTTCGCGTCTCTTTATCTCATTTCCGCCCCTGCTGTTCTCCCTCCAAGTTTGGCATTCGGGGACGCCCTGCATGTTTTCTAGGAATTTTTCTTCTTCAACTTATTTGTAAACAGTACCAGTCGAAATATATATGAATTTCTGTTTTGAATTATTAAGAATTCTGTGTGTTATGTACTCCATTGATCCGCAGGAAAAGTACTAGATTATGGAAAGGAACATATTCTATAAATATATCTACTTGACTAGAATCCTAAGTGGGATTCCAACTTCTATAGGATTCAAACTTTTCTTTGGAATGCTTAGTTTCGACGTATGCAAGTCTGAACAATGCAGGAAATAAGCCTATTTTGTAAATATTTGTATTGAAGTGTTTATAAACACTTTTTTTTATGTACCAATAAGTTTTCTTGTATGTAGCCATAACAAATTATAGAAAACAAGTAGAGGTACTAAGCTAAGAAATATTAAGTGTTAAAAAAATAGCAATATAAAGTTCTAATTTTATTGTGTAATGAAAAATAAAACTCAGAACTTTTTAAAATCTTTTTGTCTTTGGAATTTTATTCACCAAAAATTATTATTCGGTCATGTTACCATAAATCAATCCTTTTTACACCTTGCAAAATTACCTCATTTTTTATTTATTTATTTATTTTTTGATTTAAGGAAAGCATCTCACTACTCGAAAATTTATTTAGATAACTGATACTTGAGTCAACAGAACAGCATTGCAATTAGTTTTGTAATTAGTTCTCTTCTCACATCTTTGATCAGTCGTCAATCATATGATTTTTTAAATCATTTGAAATTCCCGTTCGATCATTATTTTAACAGAATTCGGCTCCCTCACTTAAGGGAAAATGTTTCTTTTTTTGTCAAAATTAGTATAATAATTTTCTTTCTGTATCTTATTTTTCTACATTAGACGACTTGGAGTAAAAGAATTTTTCTAAAATGAATTGTGTTCAAGCAAGAATGTTGCATTTTCATCACTGGAAAAAAGGTCTATTTTAACAGTTGGACTGGTATTCCGATTCAATTTTATTTATTATTTTTGTTCTATTGTGCATAGAAACTCATGTGAAAAGATTTGAATGGTCACTGATTAAGGAAACTGCTACATCACGAGACATGATTTTTGAAAAGAATTTAACTTGGAGGAACCAATTCAATGTTTTGTTAGAAAAAGCGAAAAACTATTGGAACCTCGAAAACGCGAACACAAGACGCAGTTCAACTCATGACGATCACCTAGTGAGGGTATTAAAAATGATAAATACAGGATGGGACTTACTTCTCGTACACAAAGTTGTCGTCTAGTTTATCTCCAATACCATAGTCACCTGTAAAAAAAATACACAATTTTTAAAAATGTTGACACAGTGAATGTTTATTCTCTAAAGCAACTTGAGGGTTAGTAGTAAGGAATTCTTAACCGGACTCTACATTACACCAAAGGGACAGATTTAGCGTGCACAGCCCCACGTTCAGTGGCATCAGGATTCGAACCAGCAACTCGCCGGCCACTAGGGTTCCACGAAATTTTAGAGGTATCAAATATTGGGTTTCCATTCGAAATTCAAATGAAATTCTTCTAAAATATCTTCCAAACTCCAATGGAATGGGTGAGGAAAATGTGTCACTCTCCTTAGATGCTCCATTGACTCTGGTCACTTGACGACTCGATTGGCATTGAATTGGAATCGAAATCAAACCGTCATTGCCATCACTATGTTGGTGGAGTATAAATTTGGAGGAGCAACTCATTGTAACATCGGTAGGGGAGTTCTGTGTGTTGTCTATCCATTTGATAAAAGCTCTTACTGCTGTGTCACCGTTTTAAGACATTTGGTTATGGACCAAGCCATGCTAAAATAAGGGCTGATATTGTCCCAGAGAAAGATTTTTCAGACGATTTGATCTATTAAGACGGATTCCAGTATTGGAACTGATGTGAAAGTATTACTCACAGAAAGAAAGTGTTGCGTCACTGGAACCGAAATGGAAGATGATAAGAAACCTAAAGAGCTGATTCGAGATTGTTTCGATTTAGAATTTATTTTGTATAGTTTATTCTTATATTTTTGGATAAAATATTTTAATTTTATTATTTGCACAAGTTTGCGTATTAATACGAAATTGAGTGTTGGAGTATAAAGGAAAAAACACATGATTTCCCTTACCCAGAAAACAAAATGGAAATAGAAAATGATTAAATATTGAAGACATAAATGACATAAAAATAAGTGCAAGATTATCTTTTTATATCTTTAACTAGTATTCGTGGTGGCCAAAATTTGGGCACTTTTTTTAATGTTATTTTTTTTTAGTTTTTGCATAAAAAATTTTTACGTTGCGAAAAACTTAATATTTCATATCAATTAAAAGAGAATTTAACACTAAATTCAAAACAAAAAAGAAAATTGAAATATTTGAAACACTAAAAACATTATGCGTCAATAACTGTCGATATACATTAAATACTACTTAAAGCAGTGAGTTATCAGAGCTTAGTGAAATTGCCTTTATTCTTTATTACAGCTTCACATCGATGTTTCATTGAGAGGAAAATAGTGTTTTAAGCTCTTCTTTCGTTATTACATGATGCCAGAAAATAATTAGATCCTCATTGAGCTCCTTTTTTTTCATGGGTACATCATTCGGGCAACAGTTTTCAAACGGTGTCATAAGTTTTAGATCGGATTGATGTCAGAACTGTTTTCTGGCCAGGATAACAATGAAATTTATTCAAAAAGCAATGATATCAAATGAAAAAGTAGATTGGACACGTGTATGACGAGAAAGTGGTATTTCCTTTGTTAAAAAATTACGTGACAGGTGGGTAGTTCAGCGACTACATCTGGAGACTGAAAGTTTTGTTTAAGATGTCAGGAGACAAATTTAATTAGAAAAAAGCAGGAAAAGCTCGAGAAAGGTGCACTACATCTGTTGATGACATTAGAACAAAAGTACTATGTTTCAGAGATAAAAGAATTTCATGGACATCCATCAGAAGTGATCTGAGTGATGCTGGTGTTTCTGTCAGTTCAAAAGCAATCAGGATTGGATTAGCAAATGTAAGACTAAAAAGTAGAATTCCACGAAAAAAGCCGAATCTCAATTTACAACAGCTCTAAAAAGGACTACAGTGGGCAATGGAACACATTAATTGGACAAATGATTATTGGTCACAAGTTATATAGAGGGACGAAACTAAAATATCGTTATTGGGTATTGATAGCCTAAAACAGGGGTGGTGAACCTTTTTAGATCAACGTGCCATTTTTTCTAAAAAAAGTGTTTAATGGGTCTAGACGCGTGCCGTCAAATAATGTTGACTTGTGATTTTTGGGAAAATAATAAAATTAAATACTAACCACTCAAAACTCTTTATTTATTATTAAAAATTACATTTTGCACTGTATAGCAGTAAATGTTTTGGAATTCATATCAAAGTAACATTGGTGTGACTTCTGCTGTTGCCGACAAATAACTTACATTAGGATTATAAAATGTTACTTTTAGCTGAACAAGAGTCACCTGCCAAATGGTAAGTGAGTATTAAATGTTATTCATCTCCGAAAATAATGATTCTCGGGCATAGGTAAATGAAAATATGATTAAAAACTGACATTTTGACTTATATTGCTTGTTAATTTTCTCTTCCAATCAATTCCAACATTTTTCTTGTTCTAATAAATTTTGAATCCATATTGAACTAGCTGAAAATCAAGCACAGTTGCATTTAAATTCTTCCAATCGAATTGGAACAAGTTCAGTTTATCAAATGAAATCCCACATCAGGGTACATAATAATTATGGAAATAAGTTCTTGAATAACTTTTTCTTCGTCTAATTTTTTCAAGTTTGGGAAGTACCAGCAGTTTCTTGTAATAATATCGTTTCTGAAAATATGCAATTTAGTGTCAAAAGCATTGAGATCCCTTTTGAAGATAATATTATATATTTGTGTCTTGAGGCTTTACATTCAATTCTTGAAATGTTGGCATATGTCTGTAAAAACGCGACTGATCACTCGCGTTTATTCGTAATATTTCATAGTGAACTTTGTTATTTTGAAGTAAAATGCTAACCGTTTTGATCGTAGATGTGCCCAAGAAATTGTGTCGCGTGCCATCAGTGGCACGCGTGCCATTGGTTCGCCATCCCTGGCCTAAAATACGTAAGACGCAGAATAGCAGAAATGCTACATCCTAACTGCTTCCATGGAACTGTGAAGTACCCACATAGTTTTATCATCTAGTCATGAATATCAGCAGATGGTATCGGTCGCCTTCATATCATTGATGGGACACTGCATGTCATAACCATTGACACCATTCTAGAACCCAAACTTCTGTCTTCCATCAGGGATCTATTTACCAACAATGTTTCATTCATTTTTCAGCAAGATTCTGCTTCTTGCTACACAGTAAAGTAATTCAGACTGGTGCCATTCTTAGATCATTGAGTTGTTGTCCTATCCTGGAAACAGTCCTGACCTCGATTCCATCGAAAACTTGTGACACCGTTGGAAAACTCTTGCCCGAATGAGGTCCCCATGAAAAAAAGGAACTCAATGAGGATCTAATTATTTTCTGGCATCATATAATAACGAAGGAAGAGCTTCAAAATACTTTCAGCTGAATGAAACATCGATGGGAAGCTGTAATAAAGAATAAAGGCAACCTCACTCAGCTCTAATAACTCAATGCTATCATCAGTATATCGACAGTTATTGCAGCAGAACTTTTTTTACATTGCAAATATTTGAATTTTCTTTTTTGTATTGAATTCAGAATTGAAATTTCTTTCAAATGATAGAAAATACTTTTTATGCAACGTAGAATTTTCTATAAGCATACTAACTTAAAAAACATAACAATTTTAAAAAATGTCCACAATTTTGGCCTCCGCTGTGTATATTACAATGACAGGAAATATACTATTGACGACATAAAGTTGGAATTAGAAAGTAACAACTATATGCAATTTTGGAAATCCAATTGGGTTCGAAATGGTTAAAGCTCATCTCTACTGTGAAAAACCAAAGCAATGCACAAATTGTTGGAAATTTGGACATATTCAGAAATTTTGAAGAATGCCGAATCTTCTCATTAAACCCCCCTGAAAACGATATTGAAAGGAAAAAATGTGAAGCCAACTCTAGAGTATATCAAAAAGTTGAAATCTTAAAAATTAAAGTAGAACAACAAGAGAAATGAAGCAGTAGAAAAGTTTCAAAATGTAAAAAAAAACCTCATCTCCGCCAAAACATTTAATAATCAATCAGAGAAAATATAAGTAAAACAGGTGAAGAAATTAGAACAGAAATTTGAAGAAAATAGTATCTTTGAAAAAAGAAATTAGAACAAATAGTACAGCGTCTTACGACAGAACTTAATACGGTGGTAGCACAAATAAATTCGAGTTTCACTTCCTTGATGAATGCAATGGAATCCACTTAAAAAAAAAGCTGCATCCAATTGGACAATACCAAAAGATGACATCAAACCAATAACTAGGAAACTAAACTAAAAGACTTAAAAAAATTATCAGAACAGAGAGGAAAAGTATTGGAAAATTTAGTGGAACAAAACAAAAAAAATATACATATATACAATCTTCCTTTATTTTCAGTAAAAAATCAATATTAATCTGGTCCTTTTTTTTTGGGCATCTAACCCGATACGTTGTCTTGCTTCTTTATTTTCCCCTTCGATCATAAATCGAATCCAATGTGAAATACATGCGGAGTTAAAAACAAGAGATCATTTATTCTTTTTGCGCCCAATTTTCAACAAGCAAGCATTTTAATAAATCAAAAAACATGGTTACATCCAAATGATATTTTCATTATTCCCAATAAGAATATTTTCCGAATTGATAGAGAAAACAGAAGAGGAGGAGAATTATTGATAGCCTTAAGAAAAGATATTAGTGTCACAAAAAAATTTCTGAAATCAGTGAAAACCCAGAAATTTTAATATTCAGATAAATACAGCTCCTCTTACGATCTTTAACATTTACATTCCACCGCGGGAAACTTTAATGACGACAATTTATTGAAAATTGCATCTTATATATTGATGATTACAGCTTGATCTCTCTTAGGCAGTGATGCACACAAGGGGGGTGTCCTAGGGGTCCGGACACCCCCCATAGCCCTTGATTTTTTTTCCGACTGGTTATAATCCTATGTACATATTACGTAAAATTTAATTATGTATTTGTTTTTAATAATTAATTTTATTAATTAATACTAATTATTTATTCAATAATTAATGTTTTTGTTCCCGAAAATCGACAAAATCAAAAGAATATGTTGGGCGGCGTATTGGAGCATGATACCCAAATGGTGGACTTCGACCCTTGAAACATTTTTGTGTGTGATCTTAGATCTCATGAGGTACGGAGCTCAAAAATTCTTGGATAAAAGATCGTTGATTGGATTCTTGAAAATGATCTAATGTTTCAAAACGATTCAAGTCCAACTTAGCTCCATTCATCAGGAATATTTACTGCAATAGATCTTTCTTTTTCATCTATAAATTTAAATTATGAATTATCTTGGTTTACAAAATAAATAATTTAAAAGGCCCTTTATTTTAAATCGACATAAAAATATTTTTTCACATAAACGGGTGGAACAATTTTCTTTAACAAAAGTTAAGTTCGAATGAAAATATCTATACATGGATATTATAGAAGAAATTTAAAAAGCCCAAATTTTTCCTCTCAGTATTTAGAACCAAAACGGATCAGTTCAAGAGCTCCATGGAAGGGAACAGCATGAGGGGGAAAGGAAAAAAAAGAACCCTTAAAAAAACAAGAAAACATTTTAAAAAGGGAAAATTGGATAAAATACAAAAAAAAATAAGTGTAAAAATTAAGTAACAGTTGCGTGAAGGGGAGGCACAAAAAGCGAAAAAATACTTCCCCCTAAAGATCTTTATAAAATAATTCAGATGATCACAAAAATAGAGCAAATTCTAACTATTCTTCATATAATATCATTGAGAAAAACACGGAATCATATTAACTAACAAAAAGACCCCCTGTTTTTACAATCCCAAAATAGGGGGTATATTCAAAATACCTCTATTCGGGTAAAGATATTAATACACCGTTTTCTTTAAAAAAAATTAGAAATGTAATAAAAAAAAGGGGGAAAATGATAAATTTTCTCCCGAACAACAATCATCTCCCCCAAAAAGGGAAAAAATTTATTTCGAAACTTTCAGGGGATTTTCAAGTCATATTCAACAGTTGCACTCACCAGTTTTTTTCCCAAAAACCCCAAAAAAGGGGTTTCATACCGCCCAATATCACACCTCAGAAATTTTCTAAATTATTGAAAGAAAATCCCCAGAATATAGATTAGTTTTCGCAATAAAATTTTTTATGAAATTATCATGGATTTTATCTCATGTGAGCATTTACCCCCTTGAAAAAACATGTATAATATGCGAAACGCGGTAATATTTTTTTTTGGTAGCTTAATATTAAAGCAGCATATGACTCAGTGGGCCAAGTGGTTTGGTTTCTAAATTAAAAAGTCGGATATTCTGGTAGATTGCTGTGGACAAAACTTTTTACATCAGAGAAAATACAAATAAAATGGAGAAACAACCGAAAATCACTAATTATGAGCCCAAAGGGTCTATTTTGGGTCCTTTCCCCTATGATTTATATTCAGACATAAACCTTTACGGTTTATGCAGATGATATTTTTTTTATTTTTCAAAAATGGTGAAAAAAAAAAAATGGAAGCAAAAAAAATATTTCAGCCTGATGTAAAAATGGAAATTGACCATCCCCCCAAAAAAAATCATTTTAATCCTTTTCGAAAGCCAACCTATTTTTAAAATACTGGCAAATCTATTCTCGAAGTGGAATTTTAAGATTCGGGTTATATTTCCCCCCAATACTTTTGGGAAAAATCAATAATTATTTACGACAAAAAGGGGTTTCAATATTTAAATGTCATAAGGATTTTTTTTCCAAAAAAAGGGAAAAGAGCCCATTTTAATTTTAAAATGCCAAAAAATAAAACTTAATATAAGCTGCCGGTTTCTCTAGGTCTCCAAAAAATCCCCAGTAGATTTATTAAGGCACAAAACAGAATAGCAGTATTTTAAAATGAATAGTTTTATTGTCAAAATTTTTAATTAAATAACTAGCATTAGAACTGGCCCCCGAATCAAGATTTTTTTTGGGACTTTAATGAAATTTTCTATGAATATAAAAAAAAAGAAATCGTCCAAAAAAAAAAAAAAAAACCTTCTTAAAAGAACCTTATTTCAAAGTGGATATTCTTCAATGTCCCTCCCCACCGCTAGAAAAAAAAAAATAAACATCAAACGCATGAACTGCCTTTTCAAAACAAAGATCTTGATATCACATAGTCAAAATTTTTTCTGAGATTACATCAATAGAATTTGATTCCCGAAAACGTTCGACAAATTCTACTGAAAATTGTTTCAATTTTCACAACTGAAGCTATAGCTATACGGACTGCATTACAAAATTGGATTACAGAAGCAGAAAATTACGTTATCCTGACGGACAGCTTATCAGTTTTAAAAAGTATCCAAACCATTAATAGAAAATCACTTTGAAAACCCTTTAAAATTTTGGGGGTTTCCCACTTTGTGAAGGTCTCCAACAGTTCAACCCATTACATTCTTTTTGAAAACGTACATAGAGGCAGAGGATAAATGAAGAAGTTGATAAATTAGCCAAAGAGAGAGCCTCTCCAGAACCTTGGAGTATTATTCCTTGGATTTCAGGGGAGGATCTACATACATATTTCAAAAACAACGTAAAAGTAAAAATAAAGAAGCATGGACAGAGAGCAGGAGACATAAAAACTATAATTACATTTCCCATCTTGAAAATTGGAATACACAGGCAGGTGATAGAAATTCAGAGGGTTTAATTAATAAGATGCGAAAAAAAAACTACCATTGAATGATATTTATTTTCTTTTTAAACAAGTAGATTATCCAATGTGTTCGGAATGTGTGTCAAGTGCCAGAAACAAGTAAACATTTCACTTTAACCTGTAGCAAATATAAAAGGCAACGAAATATTTTGAAAATTTTTATCTCCAATCACGGAGAATGGTCTTATTCAACAATAGCGAATTTCAAAACAATACACCATGCCTAAAAAGTAGAATAATTTTTAATACTAACCAATAGATTCTAAATAGTCTGTATTCATCAAATTTTGTCGGAGCATAAGGTGATGGCCAAGTCTCTAGATTTATAGAGGTATTAATGTATTGAACTGACCTGAACCTAAAGAGCTGAAGGATTTTGAAGCGAGATAGAACAGAATATTCAGTACGATATACTTAAATGTATCAAAGACCAATAGATACATAATTAACGACATAGAAAATCCAACTGAAGCCTGGAAACGTCTCGAAGAACACTTCAGACCCAATTTCTGTACACGAGTAATTAGACTTACTGATGAATTCTTCTTGTGTAGTATGAACGCAAAAGAAGAAATCGGGGTTTATGCTGCTCGAATCTGGAACAAAGTCAACCAACTAAAGAATGCAGGGAGACCAATCAACGACTGGTATCAAGAATTTTATTTCATTCGAATCTTGCCTCACGAATTCAGTGGAATTCTCTAGAATATCTACAGATGGATGGATCCTCACTTTTGACAAGATCCTAAAGGAGCTTATTGCTGAAGAATCAAGATTGAAGCAATCCACGAATAATCAACATGAAGCATGTACCACCGAACAAGAACATTAGAACAACAAGAGACGATGTGAAATGTACCAAGTCTCGTCCATAGCTGAAGCAATCTTGAGTCAACACCATGGAAAGGGTACTTGAATTTTCGATACAGCGGCTACCTCCCATTTTGCTGCCAGAAGAACTTTTTGAGAAACTTTCGACTTGTGAACAACGCGAGAATCAGACAGTTGCTGTAGGAGGAGTGAGCCCCAAACTGTCCGGTTGATTTTTCAAAATGAAGGTCAGTCTGAAATTGTAGACTAAAAATATTTTGTATTCTCCTAAATTACAGAGAAATCTCATATCTGTTTCTCCAATTGACAAAACTGGTTCACATTTTATATGTAAGAAAGGGCAAATATAAATGTATATGACAAAGATGGTCATAAAATACACTACTGGCCATTAAAATTGCTACACCAGGAAGAAGTGGAGATAACAAAATGATATTTATTAGACAAATATATTATAATGGAAATAACAAGTGATTTTCAAGAAATTTGGGTTCATGGATTTTGAGAAATAAGTACCCCAGCAACCATCTCGAGCCCTTTCGCGGGCAGTGGCTAATAGGTCTAGCCACATAACAAAAACATTTTCTCCGAGCAGGTGGTGGATATTTAGTCTATCCACATGCATTAATTGAAGCTAAAACGCTTAAAAATCAATACAAATAGCAGCACGATACCTTTTTTGTCATTTCACGTCCTCTGATGGGTAGTAAGAAACAGTTTTTCTCGGTGTAAATCTACAAATTGTATTTTGATTACTATAAATAAAATTTCTGATCTGTGAAAAAAATTTCGACAAGTCTTAAGGATATCTTTGGCTAATGTTAAAGAATAGGGGCCCAATTCGGAATATTTTTTCAGATATAAAAGTACTCAAATATTAATATTATATTCTGGCTACACTATCTTGTAGAAAATCACTTATTTTATCATAATACTCATTTTTATCAGAGTTTTGACACATTCTTTTTTTTATAAAATGTGTTTTGCATCTTTTTACCTATACCGTAATACTAAATGAGTTATCTTTTCACATGTTAAATGAAAAAACTAATTATTTATGAAATATTTTGAAATTTTAAGAACACTATATTATAAACAATTGCAAGAGTTACAATGTCCCAAATAAAAATTGAGGCATTTTTTTGTCCGAAAATATGCTCCGCGTCAAGTTCACGCTCTCGTACATATAGCGAAAACAGCCTTAAGTATACTTGTCTCTCATCTGAATGAATTAAGCAAATGTGCAATGAAAAAATGGTTTTATTTAGGTTTTTGGAAAGCTTTTATATGTGGATAGAGGCTCTATCCACTGCCCACATAGAACAGAAAAATGACCTTGAAATTTTCGCTCTTTCTGCACTTGAGGGAGTCAAAACAGAAGGGGAAACCGATCCCTTTTAGGTGTCAAACACTAAACACTCTGGTCTTGAGCCAGCACTTCACTTGACGACTCTATGGCATTGAATTTGAATCGAAATCAAACGACTTGGTTATTGCCGTGACTATGTTGGTGGAGTGGGGGGAAACGCATTGTAAATTGGTATGGTTTGTAAAAAAGTTCTTTGTGGGGTCAATAAATTTTATATTAGCTATTACTGCTGTGTCAGCGTTTTACGACTGTTGCCCTTTGTTTTTCACAATAGAATTAACAATGTGTTTAAATCTTCAAAAGTTTTCCCGTGACAAAGTCTGACAAAGAAGGATCTACGCACGCAATGGGAAAGAAAAAAAATCCCTGGCTCATTTCAACAAATAAACGTTTGTTAACGATCCCAATCCATTGTCAGATTCGGACAAGGGAGATTAGGAATGATTCCTATTCAAAAGAATCTTGCTCTCGCACTTGTTGAGGGGGCCACGGTAGCCTAGTGGTCAAGGTATCAGATCGTGGCTGGCATGTCATGAGTTCGATCTCAGTACCACTAAAGACCCGCCATGTAGGGAAGCGATGCACGTCGAGAGCTTAAACGTCCTCCCATTGGTGTGGTGTGGTAGTTAGGAGAGGGGTTCCAACTCAGGTGTCATCCTCGTCACTTGATCATGGTTCAAAAAAATGATGAGGTCCGTCCCAAAGCCCTCGTGTAGCTGAACAGTGTGACGTTAACATTCACTCACTCGCACTTGTTCAAAAAATCATTTTACCAAGTCATTTTTGTGAAACGAGTCGTTGTTATGCGGTAAACAATTTAGAATGACTGAATTTTGTACACGAAATGTTTCACTCCACCAACAGGAAAAAATGATGTTATTTAAGAGTTTGAAATCTCTGCCTCATGAATTCTGCTACAAGATGGATTCATACAGATTCTCCATGTCAACAGTACAAATGTGTTCTTTTTATGAATCGTTTTCTTGAGCATTTGAAATGGCAACAACATCTTTTCCAAAAGGGAATTTCTACTCATGTGTCGGGGAGTTTGAAAACACGGGCGAGGCTGCTGTAGGGTGATGCAAAGGAAAAAGGGAAAATTCACTCACCCCCCTCGACGTAGGACGAGGCTTGAGCAACTCCCACGAGCAACAACAGAGTCAAAAAGACGGGCGTCCACTCCATGGTCCACTGCAATGAGAGAAAACTCAATAAAATTCAATTACTTTCGAAACGATCCCTTCTGGGTTTGAAAGCTTTTTTCAAAATTCAATTCGTTTCGAGTGAAAAAGAACCTACAAGATCCAGAAGCAAATCTCTCTCCCATAATTAGGGTCTCTATTGAAATCTGATGCGATTTTTTTTTAACTTGCGAAACACTTAATGAAACGAATTGTTATTTAGAATTATTTTTCAACATCCTCAAAGGTTCTTGAAGATTTGTGGGAACTCATTTGTGTTATCAGTACAGCTACACACCAAACTTGTTTGAGGCGCAGTTTTGAAATGGCGCCAAATACGATTATGGCTCCCACACTAGTTTTCTATCCATGATAGCGGCCTAGCACTAAGATCTTGACAAAAAAATAATTTAAAAGAATGGCTTATTCCTAACGAAAGAGTAGAATTGCATTAATTTTAGAAGAAGCAAGAATTATATAAAATAAGCAAAAATATACTTACTGATTTGTGGAAAACAAATTGAAAAAAATAGTAGTACCAGGATTGAAAGAAATAGAATATGAAGTTTTCAAGATTGCCATAAAAATAGAAAAATATAGGGGGGGGGGGAATTAATGGTTTAGAAAAATTTAAAATTTCAGGCTGAAAAAAAAATTATTATCAGAAGAAAAAAGACTGGTTGCAGAATGCTATAAAGGTTATGAATCCGATTCGATACATTCAAACACATTTTCAATATATTCGAGAAATTCGAATATATTGAAAATAATCATAATAAATCATTAATTAATATCAATATAATATAATAAACATAATATATATATATATATAATGCATAAAAATTAATCAATAATTGATGATAATTTTCAATATTCCAAAAATTACGAATTCCTTTAATGAATTTAATCCAACAAGAAACGTTTAAAACTACATTATTTAAAAGTAAAATTGGAGTAAAATAAAGGGAAAATTCGCAATTTTTAACCAGTGAAAAAAGAATGTCTGATGGAATTACTATTGTAATGGCGCATATTTGCACCGTAAGATCCGCAATAAAACATCCTTTAAATTTCTTATCCTGTCTGTAAATTCTCTGACATTCATCACATTTCATAACGGCCGAAACAAGTGAAATTATATTTAAGAGAGAGAGTATGAGAATTTAAAAAAAAAAACGGAACTATTAGATAACAAAGTAGACACACAAAAAGTGCGAATTCTGCAATCCTTTTCGTCCTTAAAAATTGAAAGCGCGCGGAGAACTCTCTCATATTCTTTTAAAAAAGATCCTAGTACTTAATGTTCGCAATATCTATGTTCGGAGAAAAAAATCGAAGACGAAAACCGCATTCCAAGCAATGCAAAGAATGGAAATGTTTAATTTTGTGAAAATATCAAATTAAGATTTTAAAATAATAATAATAATAACAGAAATAAAAAAAGTAAAATATATCGATGTCAACCACAAAAACCAAGGTTAAAAATCAAAACAGCCCTATTGTAATGTTATCGCCCCATTTGGCAAATGTCAACAACTTGGCACATTGCATGCTGATATCAACTTAATACGGATTTGTGTTTTATGAAAAGAAAAAGAACTATTCTTCATCGTTTTTTGTTTCATTCTCTAGAACAGGCGTCGGTCCCCAGCGGCGTTCTACAACACACTACAAATTTGTCAAGTTTTGAACGGAAGGAAATTGATAATTTTAAAACGGAACTTATTGAACACGTTCAGAATTATGGAAAGCAAAATTTACGTAATTACAAAAAGATCTGAAAGATAACTCTAATGATAAACTGACAGAGCTATTTTAAAATGTTGGATGTAATTGCTTGAGAAATTGAACTCTTTGAAGAAAATTGTATCTGCTTTTGGGTTTCCATGTAAACAAATAATTTCTCATATGGAAAATATTTTGAGTCTGCAAAGAAGCTTTTGAACAACTGAACATTCAGAATCGTGCCCAAACGTTCAAATTACGAAATCCCTGCTATTTCGATATTAAGTAGAGTGATGCAGGAGCAAGGCTATAACAATAAAATATTTTTAATTTAATTATATTGAAGGAATATTTATACCTCTTACGTTGTTCATTTCTTTTACGTTCAAAGATACATAATGCATAATTCATGTACAATTAAAAATTTTTATTCATGTTGAAATAGGTACCATAAAAACCGGCGAATTCACGCGCACTTTTAACACAAAAAATAAGATCGAAATTTACGGGTGCACATTATACTGCGGGTATAAAAAAGAGATCTTTAAAAAAAACGATAAGCATAGAAAAGAATTAGAGTTCTACATTGATTGAAATACTGTTTATTTAAAAGAACTGAAATTCCTTATGAATTTAAAGGGTTATATTTCCTAGGGGGGGGGGGTACTTTTTCTCCTAAGGCTTGGAATAATATCTCGAATAAATGACTTGAAAACATAAGAGCATTGTCCACGCATATTTGAGGTTTCTTCTTTAAAAAGGGCGTTATACGGCGAATAAGAATATAATAAGACTCTAATTTGTATTCTTGACTTAACTCTGCATGAAAGAATAAAGGTGCTTCAAATTTTTCCCTGCATCTTGAACCCTTTGGCCCAAATGGTTTTTTGGCAAAAAAACATTTTCCCAAATTTGCAAAATCGAATGGAGTGAAAAAAATGAGCATATTTGAAGATCGAATTGATTGCACACATGATCATATTTCATCCAGAACTGTACTCTCATCCTAATGACTGTGAGCATAAAAACACCGTGTATTTTTATTATAATGCTTCAAAATATTTCTTGTGTTTAAAATGGAATAATTTTTTTACACTTGAAATTTAATCACTCTTATTGCCCTACGATGGACTCGATGTTTCAAAATCTGTTGCTAAAATAACTTAATGAAAAATTAGAGTTTTTATATAATTAGGAATCACAAAATTTTTGAAGTTAAGAATCGATTGTGCAGTTTCTTTGATCCTTTTTATTTCCAAGTAATACAATGAAATGAGGTACTTTCTATGATATGAAAATTGAAACGAATCTTTTTGATAAATTCGAAAGTCTCAAATTTAGTGGTTTCTTGAAACCGAGATGAACAATTTATGTATTAAATATATTTAAAGTTTTGAACAATTTTTTCGTAGGAAACATTTTGTGGGACTGTAATTTCATCAGGTTCAAAATACAAAGATTTTCACAATGAGATTCTTCTACAAAGGATCTGGAGAACCCATTGTTTCCCTTTGGGAAAATTTTTTGAATCTAAAAGATGATAAATTTAAAAAGAAAAACTTGTTTTGTTAGGGAAAGATCGGGCAAATATTCAAATAATTGTTTTCAATTGACTGAATTGGAAAATGCAAAACTGTACAATTTTTTATCATTTAAGTGTTTAACAATAAAAAAGAAAATATTATATTATTTCAATACTTAATTACCATACGAATGTTTCAAAATAATAATAATTTAAATTTTCATTTTTTTAGATAAAATTTTTTCAAACCTTTTAAAAAAATTGAAAATCGAATATTTATAAGGCAGTGTTTCTCAAATTGGGGTTTTAAAATAAAAATCTTTCAAGGGGCGCGAGCATATTGAAAATAAAGGCTAAAAAAATTAATTTACTGGAATGAAAAAAAAAACTTTCTGATATAATAAAAAATACAGACTTTCATTGTTTGGTTTTTTATATACATCTGGTGAAAAAATCATCAAAAAAAAGATTCTACTTTGAACGCTCATTAGCTATCTTTGATCGTATAGCTAAATAAAAAAAATATTTTGTTTGCTTTGCTGTAATCCTACGATGAGAGATTTTTTATTACGTTTCTTTTTTAACTTAAAATATTACTTTTGCTGGCTTTCGAACTTACTGTTATGTGGTTACCTGCATCCCTTTCTTTTAGGGAAGTTGTAAATTATATAATTCTGTTGCGCTTTTTTTTCACAATTTGAAAGAGTTTTTTGATACATGTATAAGCATATATTGAGCACTTTGAAGGATTAATTGGCCAAGATTTATTTTTTATGAGTATACTGAAACATATAATACAAAAATCGTTAATTCTGGGAAAACTGTTTATTTGTTACAATGACCTTGACAGAGAATCCTCTAATATGACAGTCTTAATGGGAGCTAAAATGAATTGATAACATATCTCCTTTTTTGGGAGTGGCAAACGTTTGTTTAGAATCTTACGGTACTTGTTTAGACCGTGTTCCCGGCACGACCACTATTTTTCAAAAATATTTTCTTGAACATGCTGCATTTTCCCCTATGAATAACTTAGTGGTTTTAATTGTGATGTTGTACGACTGATTATGGTTTATAAATGTAAATGAGCATTGGGCATCTGTGATCTCTCTGAAAGGAAATTGAAGCTGATCAAACAAGGGAAACACTTGCTGAAATAATGCATGTTAATCATGTTAGCGAAGGTAAATTTGAGAAAAGCAATAAACATGAAACGAAAGGAAAATTTTCAATAGCTACATTAAGAACTTTATCAAGAAAATATGAAGCCATAACTGTACCGCAAAATGCACTTCACCCTGTCAAAAGACACAAGCAAGAAAAGTTCACAGGATATTTGTCGATCATCAAAGGATATTAAAATTACAAAACGTGAACAAAATGTGACAGTTTTTCTTGCAAATGGCTTTCCTGTAATGTTAGCAAAAGTGTTCTGTGATTTGTGTCCTTTATTAAGGTCACGCACATTTGGAACAATTTAGTTCAGTTTATTGGATATTTTCTCAAATTATGAAAAGACAAATAGAAAAATCCTTGAAATAGGTAAGTATATTTTCTCTTAGTTAAATTATTCACTGAAATTGTGATTTTTATCTTGTATATTGAAAATAATTATAAAAATAAAGAATTGGGTGCATCACTTCCCGTGACCATTAACGTTAGTATCGAGTGCACACCTGATCCCGGGCTTTCTAGCTTTAAATATTAAAAAAATAACACAATTGTTATTCATTAGAATTTTATATTCTTTTTTTATTACTTAACATTTATTCTAAATGCTAATTCTGCGAGGCTTAAATTGCAGTTCATTCAAAACCGTTTATAATATGAGTATTCATTTCAATAAATCATTTTACATTTTTGTATACATTGTCATGCACTTGGTTTTACTCTCCTTACAATTAAGCTATTATATCAAGAATAATATATTTTATCATTTTTAAAAAAATAAACTCGTGTTAAGAGTGGGTACTTCATCCAGTATAAGAACAAGTTTAATAATTATCAGTGACTTCCAAGGGCTTGTCTTGCAGAGCAGTTTTTCAAAGGAAGGCTAAAAATTAGAAATTGACACTCAGAGTTATTTTTTGATATTTAGCTCAGATCTATATTTTGTCTTCAAAGTAGCCATCGCAGAAAATCCGGATTCACAAAGGTAGGCTGTTAAAAATGGTAATAGTTTTAGAAATGCTTTTTGTTTTCAGTGCAGAAAATTCAGCACCCACCTCTATCCAGAATTCAAAGAGTGATTTATTACAAAATTGCCCTTTAATTTCGTCACTATGTGAAATGTATGAAGATCTCTCTTTTTCGGCAGTTGAGAGCCCTTCTGAAGTATTTTGAAATGGATCCCTAACCCATTCGTAACTTGCTATCAATTTTCCCTCGTCTGTGTACTTTGTTGATGCTTTATTATCGTCGAATGCTCGCTGTGATTTAAAAATATATCTATGATTTTGTTTTAATCCACTGCCGTAAATACTTAATACCGTGAATTATAATTAACACGTGAATTATGAAATGTACATTCAAGAGAGATTCGGTAGCTAATCGATTCGGCCAAGACTGACTAGAATTGTACGAAGTACAGCATTTTTACATGTTTTGTGCAGACGTCTGTTAGTTGCCTAGACTCACATGTACGTTCGCGAGGATGCCAGATGTAATGGATATGATAAAGAACAACATAGATTAGGCTATTTTTAATGACATTTTGTACTTTTAGTAATGGATCTCGAAGGAAATAAATCTTTAATTAAATATTATTTCTCAATCTGTTTCAATTTAAAAATTAGAGAGAGAAAAAATAAAATAATTAACCTATTACTTAAAAGTAATTTACTTAAAATATATATTACTTAAGAGTAACATATATAAAAATTTAATACTTATCTTATTAATACTGAATTAAGAACAAGTTTAATAAGTGTTAGCGACTTCCATGGGCTTGTCTTGCAGAGCAAAGTTTTTAGAAATTGACCCTCTGAGTTCTTTTTCTATATTTAGCTGATATCTATATTTTGTCTTCTAAGCAGCCACCGCATTTTGCAATATGTTCCAATTTAAAAATCAGAGAAAGGAAAAATAACGTAATAATATTTTCCTATTACTTATTTTTTTTTTTTTTGCTTAAAAGTAACATATACAAAATTTAATACTTATGTTATTAATTTGTACGGTTTATAATTAAGATCGTGTATTGTAGCTTTAGCGTCAAAGGGCATTATTATTGCATTCAGTAATTTATTAATGTATAAGGGGGGCGCGATAAAAATTGTGATTGAAAAGGGGGGCGCCAGTATTGAATGTTTGAGATATAAGGGAATGATGACTGCACACGTCGTATTCTTAATTGGTAAAAAAATGCACACATTTGAATGCTTCTTTCTAAGGAACAAATAACTGGAATGAATTGACAACACCAAACTAAGTGGAATGCAACCAATGCTTCGCAAAAATTGTGTGATTAAAGCGTATCGGTACTATAAGCACTCTGTTATTTGGATTCATCTACCACTGCATTACTTTGCTCTTGGGAATTTTTCTCAATCCCTTAAAAGAAACTCCAATCAGTCATTCCACAAGTGAATCATTTTAATTAGCGCGGGACTCCTAGAGAAGTCGAAAGAATGCTCTAAAAAGGTTTTTTGTGATGGACGTATCTATTGATCATGTTGCTATGGAGACTAAGACTAGGAAAAGGATCTTGAAATACGGCTTCTTTCTCAAATGCAGGTTCACACAAATTCTGGAGGGTTTTTCTATAGAAATCAGTTGGATCCAAAGTCAAATATGTGAGGGTCAACCAAATTATTCATCGTCATTTGAAATCAAAACATCCATTGCTGCATTCCAAAGCATAGGAATATCTTTTGATTTAGACGCCTTTAAGAGAGGGACATATTCGGATTGGTACTAATCAATCGACATTCATTCGCCAAAAAGTTGGATTATCAAGAAGCTTCTAGAAGGGACTCGCTCTTAGACTGAAACAAGTGTTAATGCATTTGGAAATTCTTGTAATTTTATTGAGATCAATTCCTTTGGGAAGAATGGAAACACACAAAAGGAAAAATTAGTTATAAAATGTTTGGTCCAACTACTAGAGTAGAAAAGGTTGTTTTCGTTTTGAATCTATTGAATGCCGTCTTCTAATAGATCAAGCTACAAGCTACTCAACCTGTGCGTCCATTTTCCTCGTGCTTCTAAAAAAGGTAAGAAACGCTCTTAGCCATAGGAATACAACGTTAAATCCCGAGCCTTCCTCCTTTGGTCGTCCAATCCAATAAGAATACCTAAAGAAAAAAAACCCTCAAAATATCTCTCCAGCAATTCTACAGTTCAATAGCTTTCATTGAAGTATCATTTATTCCAAGCTCATTCTCTTTGAAAGTGAAATAGGTTTCGCAAAGGTTTCAGTAAGGAAGCAAATATTTGCGTCTCAATCTGTTGAATTTTCAAAAAGATCAAATATTTGCTTGAGCTGAGCGATACAATTTACATAATATTGACTGAAAGTATTTGACTAAAAAAGCATTCATATTGCACAAAACTTTAGTTTCATTTCATTATTTCAAAAACATCGACTCTTATAAGATGTTTTCTAAAAGACTTTTTTTCTTCTCTTCAAATGAACACATTGACTTTTTTTACGTATGAATAAGTTATTTAAAATTAACACTGACATGGGAATTTTTCATTAGAATTATAATATTAAAACATAGAAGCTCTTTTAAAATTTTATCAAATCAATATTACAACGAAATTATAAATCAATTCCGATAGTTATAAAGGAATCCCTTCCACTGTGTATTAGAAATTTAGTTGAATTTTATTGGTAGAAATATTGGTTGTGATTAACTTCAACTCGCGAAATGCCTTGCATTTTTTAAAACGGTTCTTCCAGCTTTTATTGTAAGTAATAGCATTCCAGTCAAAAACCCTTTGAGGAAATCAAAATGTTTGTTGAAGTTCTGAAATCTCTCATCCATTCTTAAAAAATGGACTTGTGCACAGACTTCTTTCGGGATCAAGATGGTTAAGGCTGTTTTCGGCAAAAGTACGAGAGCATGAACTAAACGCGAAGCATATTTTCAGACAGAAAAATATCTTAAATTTCGTGGAAATTTGGAACATTATAACTTATACATCTGTTAACAATATAGTGCTTTTAAACATTTCAAAATATTCAATGAATACTCTAATTCTCTTTTGAGTACGTGCACGGATAGCTCATTTAACATTAAGGTATAGGGGAAAAAAACGCGAAACACATTTCATACTAGAAAAAACGGATCAACTCGGTTAAAAATGAGATGTATGATAAAAAAATGCTACTGTCTAAAGGATAGCGAAGCCAGAATATCACATTAATTTTTCATTTCTTTTTATATCTGAAAAAATGTTCCAAATTCGGGTCCTATTCTTTAACAATAACCGAAGACAGCCTTAACGTACGATTCAATTTGACAATTCAAGCTTTTCATCAATATTTTAATTCGTTTTTTACTTTTTTACAGAGAATGGGGGAAATCCTAATTGCAAAAGGCAATTTCGATTGTAATTCAACTTTTAAATTAGCAGGTTCAGAGAAACTTTAAAGTCGAACCCTAACTCATTTTTTGCTTGATATAACTGAAAAAAGATACGTTTTTTTTCTTTAAAAAAAAAAGGTACATGAGATAAACGATTGAAAAGCAGCAAAGTAATTTCAATATGAAGTAAAAGGAGATATACGTACATCCAACTTGATTATAAAACCATGATGCACTAAGTACATTTAAAAATAAAAACCAACGAAGGAGAAGAACAACAAGAGCAAAAATATGTAAATCTAATACAAATCTACAGTCTAAATTTTATCCAAGATTGTAAGTAAAAAGTATAAACATGTTTTATAATTTTAAGACTTTGTAGAGTTTTTATATTTTGTAAAAAGGGAGAATTCATGAAAAGGAGCCAAAAATAAATTTACTTGGCAAATTTCTTCTAACACCCATTACTTCTTATGAGATATATGTGTTTTTAAGGAAATAGAGCAAGAATATTCGAAGTAATACCTAAGGGATTTCTCAAATTTTTTTATTTGGCTTGATTTGTTGGCTATTAAATTAATCCTATTTGTGTAGTAAACAATTTAAAATTATTTTTTAATGTATAAATTGATATATGATTATTACAGTTTCAGAGAAAAGGGAACTTAAATAACGTGAAAATCAAATTCATCTCTTTTATCATAAATAAAGGTGTAAAAGCTGTTCATTCAATGTCACAAAACTGCTATATTCAAACTCAAGTTTGTTTTCAGTTGTTATAAGCAATCAGAATAATACGTAAAACTAGGTTTCATAATAATTTTTACCAAAAATGATTAAATCAATACGTTGGAGCATGCGTAGTGGGCGCCGCCTGTCGGTGATTAAGTGCATGAAGCGAAATGAAAGTTGAAGTTTTAGGTGTGTGGGGGACCAGCGAGAGCGTGGGAAAAAAATTCAAGCATAAACCTCGAGCAACCGAGAGAGAAAATAAAAGGTGTTTTGTCAACAATACCGTCTGGCTTTCTGAGAGCAACCCATAGGCAACACAATACAATACTTTAAGTAATGAGATATATTTTCAATGGGGTTCGTAGAAATGACAGTTAAATGAATTAACTAAGCAAATGTTGGAAGGTCTCTATCAGGGGTCCTATGACACGCGTGCCACATGTGGCACCGTTCTTGATGGCACTCTGCGCTACTTTACAAATTTGTCAATTTTTCATCGGCTGGAAGTTGATAAATTTGTAAAGGACTTTATTTGACTTAAAAATTAGGGACACTTACGGAATTACGAAAAAATCTGGAAGATAATCTAAAGATAAATTTACAGCTCTTTCGTAAATTATTGAATGTCATTACTAGAGTGGTTTAACTGTTCAAAGAGAAAAAATTTCATGTACTCTCTGCTTTCCGCTTTTGGTTCCACATATCTAAATAAAAAATCTTTCCTTGTATGAAAAATATTTCGAAGAAATTGTTCAACAACTGAATGCTGAGAACGGTGTCCAATTGAATCCTGATGTTGCGATATGAAAGAGTAGGTTCGCATTAAAAATTTTATTTATCTAACTAGATTGAAAGGAAATGCTTATATTTTATGTGTTGTATATTTCTTATTTTAATAAATACTTTTAAAAATACATAATACATGTACAACTAAAAAATTTTTTTTCGTTCAAGAAATAGTTATACTTTATGCTGTTTATTTTTATGTTAAGGAATATCTTTATATGATGCCAAATTAATGTATGATAAAACTGCCAATCTGACCTCCATTCTCTAACTCAGAATCAAAAAGGCCTTACTATGTGAAATCGTATTGGTTTGGCACACCACAGCTAAAACGGTTGCTGGCTCCTGGTTGATCTTGTTAGTAAAGCTGAATAGGTTTCTCTATTGAAATCTATGACAGGATTAATAATTTTTCGTTCATTCCAAATAATGAGGGAAGTAAATTTTCCAATATTTCTATCTATCGTACATTGGAAAGAGTGCATTTGGATCGCATTTTCTAAATTTATTGAACATCTTCAGAGTAAAAGTAATACATTTTTTATCTTTCGTGTCATTAATACATTATCCTTTTTTAAAAAATTAGAGATGTTCTACTAAAAAGATTTACAGCATATTTGACCTTATTTTTCTGTTTTAATATACATTTGAACGCCATTAATTGTTAAGTGTACACAAGTTTTATGAATCTTTGCGTTAAACAAATGTGTTTCAGTTGTATTACTATTTTTGTACAAAAAGCTAAAAATCACAATTATTCATTTCTTTAATCGATTTATGAAAAACATTTTTATTAAAAAAAGGCTAATTAGACATTTTACAATATTTTTAAATAATTGCATGATTAACATAAACTACAACGAATCTTTTTGCAGATCTTTAATCATAAGAGTTGAAGATTTTTAAAAGCATTTTATAGTTAGTTTTTTAATTTAGTAATCTTATCAGTTCTGGAATATTCAGTTTATATTCCACAAAAGTTTCCAAAGGTAATGCATATTTATTAAAAAAAAATTGTATTAAAATTTCCAAACCTATCAATCTGACTCTTTGTAGTTAAATATCTAATTGCTCTCAATAGTCTATAGGTAATACTTTTCAGAAGATACATTCTATTTTACTATAGGACATTCATTATTCATGATAATAACATTCTGTCCTCTCAGTATATTGTTCAGAATTTCCATGACCAATATAAGGTTGTAATTAAATATTAAGGTTCCTATTTTTAATTATATTTAAATGTCCTTTTAACTGAGGAAAATGGGCAAGAATTTATCGCAACTTTAAGGATTGGGCCTTTTTTTCCGGAAACAAATTCACTGAGATTTACACTGCAGTGGAAAATGCTTCTTTCGCAGGTGGATGGAAATTTAGTAACTTTAAAAATAAACTTTATGAATGCATTATGTAGAAAAAGGGTCTATTGATAGAATGGCATCAGTAAAAATAAATTGTCTGGCCATGAGGAAGAACACCTAATGAAAGTTATGACCTTCCCTAACTGTGCAATAGACACCAATACCAAATTATTCTTGAGGTAAGAATTTCCACTCTTCAACGAGCACTGTCTGTTGTTCTAAAATTCATGCTGTCTCTGCAAGGAATCAACTCAGGATCAATGGAATTGAAATCAGGAGAGCTTACTGGCCAATACATTCTGCAGATATCATCCTCAACAGCAAAAGTCCTGAATCGAGCTGCATTAGAGTCCATAAAAATAAAATCTGGAAATAGATACAGTTGGGACAGAATAAAATTCATCGCAGTAAAGATCTGCGGTAAGTGAGTCACTGTCCAAAATATGGAGCACCGTTCATCCACAAAACATCCTCACACAAGGACTCCAGGAGCACCCTATAGTCTCTTTCCCTGATTTTAGTTGAATGAAACTCCTTCCTTATCAACTGGAGTTCAGAATTGTTGCTCCAACTCAAATGATTCTCATCAGTAAACAAAACAGGATTCCTTTGATCAGATGTCATTTTTGTGCTCTGAAAGCCACTGGAAGCGATGGATTATTATATAGTATACAACATTCAGGGGGACGGGTGAACAAGCCACTTTTATACAAACGTCTGGCCACAGCCGTTCCCCTATGTCCCGTATCTTGCCTAATGTCTGGTTCCGATCTTTTTCCTCTTGTACAGCAGTTATCATTTACCGTTGTTTGCTTCTGCCGACCCCCAGCAACAGTCTTACTGCTGCACCTGTCATTTGGAAGGCTTCTCAAGTTCTCAATTGTGAACTTGAGTTCAACACTCATCAAATGACACTCCTCTTCAAGCCCCTCTCATTCTACCAAGAACAAAGAGTTCTGGTAGCCAATATAAACGTTTGATTTCACTTTCACTTGCACGGAATGTGTGGAGTCCTTCCTTTTTAGTTGCCTCCACATTGAGCTCTCTGATGCCCCCCCCCTTTTCAATTGGGACTGGGGGCTGGTAATCCCCATTGCAGACCTAGTACATTCCCCGGGAGTTGGTATCACTTTTTAGTGGGGTATCATATAGGTGGATACCAATTGCCACACTGTAATTTAAACGCACAGTTTCCTCCCCAGAGGAAGGTACTTGAGCTCTGACGATGCGAAATTGTACCAGGAGTTTAATTTTTCCAAGAGTACACAAGCCAAACAAGTCCTCTAGGAACATCCCGCATAATCGATTTTTTGTATTATGAAAATCCACCGACTTGTGCCACCCACCCTCTCTGCTTTTATTTACATATTTCTACTGAGCTGCCTTTTCACTCTACTGGGTCTTTTTCAACATTTTGTGGATGTGGGTAAGGCGAATTAAATTATAAAATAAGCGAACTTCTATTATCCATTCACTATTTATTCCACTGCACATCTTCGTGTATAAAATGCTAATACTTTCTCAGAAAAGATTCTATTCCATTTCCTTTTGTGGTCATTGATAGGCTCTCCCCTCCCAACCTCAGTTGATGATTGAGCAGTTCAATCTCCCAATCAGTCCCAGTTGAAAGCTGTCTTCGTGAATTCTCGCAATGTCATAAATATTAACTCCTGAACAGATTTCAAAATAATCATCATTTGGATTTCGATTTTTCATTAATATTTTCATTCAAAATCCCCCGCAAAATTTCATCTCTGAATGGACATAAAATTAGTCTGTAGAATATGAAAGATACATAATACATATTAAATATTACTTATTCTTCTATTATTGTGAGTAAATATCTTTATTTACTATTTATTTTTTGAAGGTTCCTAAATGATAATTGTAAGTCCAGGTGTGTTTAATAAATAATCATTTTTAGTCCTAAATCCTTTCTTTGATTTTTTATACGTCAATCACTATTACAAATTATAAATGTATAATTTGTAATAGTGATTTACATTGGGAGTAATTTTATTTCTTTAGTTCCTTTATTTATCATTTCTCCCAGTCGAACATATTTGGTTGAAGGTTAAGCAGTAATAATATGCCTTTGATGTGTTCATGAACGTTTAAAATTTTTTCATTTATCTAACACACGGAATAAGTTGTTTTTCTTTTTTCCGATTCTTTCTTCTTAGTTGTTTATTGCATTTGAGTAGAATTTCTAAGAGAATCGACCCAATCAGGTTTCACTACTGTTAAATAAGTTTCACAATTTTTTTCCAAGTTTCTCCACATTTTTTATTTCAAACCGAATTTTTTGAAAATCCGATTTAGACAAAAGTAATTAACTTATAAAGGGTTAATGCAGCTTTGAATAGCATCATGCGTCGCTTTTTTAAAAAGTAATACAAAATCCGACTATACTTTCAATTTCAAGTTTTTCACGATTCCAAAATTAAAGTTTTTAGTAGGAGTATATTATTGTTATTTATATATATATATATATATATATATATATATATATATATATATATATATATATATATATATATATATATATATATATATATATATATAAATATAATATTTTTCAATTTGAAATAGACACTTTCACTTGCAAGGTTTTGATAATGTTGATATATCCATTCTTAGAATAGTTCCCATTTTAAAAGATAGATTATGGTGGGAAAACCATTTTATTCATTTCTATAAATACAACATGTCCACATGGACTGAACACATTATATAATGGCAAAAATGTTCTGCAATGCATGCAGCAAAAAGATAACAAATAATTTTTTTTATAATTGTAATAATAATAATATTAATAAAATAGCCAAGAGAGTCAACCGAGGTAAAAGAAATAAAAGAAAAAAGTAGAGATTCCAAGGATTAAAATGAATGAAATCTGTAGTGATTATGAAAGAGCTTATAATATTAATGAAATAAAAATTTCATGTTTGGTTTGAACAAAAAGGAAATCAAACTTATTAAAGTTACGATAATTTTAAAGCCTTACATGCTATGAAAGATTTTTGTAATTACTTAAGAGGTAAGAGTAATATATCAATAAATGATAATGTTTTAAATTCTACAACTGAATACTGTAACATCCTTTTCATGAATAAATCCTATAATCACGTAAACTTTACTAAAGTGTTTGAGAAGTATATTCAATATTTCCCAGTAAAAAATATTAACATTAAAAAGGCTTTTAAATATAATAAGAAAATTGGTAGATCCATCTTTAACTACAATTCTTTTGATTTGCAAAATAATAATATTGTTTGTAATTGTCATAATTATGCAGATTTCATTAATGAACATCATAAACATGTCATATCTGGTAATTTAAATATTATTAAAGATAAAACTCTTAGAGAAATAATGGTTAAGGGTACAGGCCTTAGAATAATGCGTTCTAATAATAATAAAGCTATTAAAGCCCTAATTTCTAAATATATTAATATCTTCATTACAAAAATAGCAATTAAATACAACTTTCCTTTCGAAGCTTTTAATGAGTTTAAATGCAAAGTTTTATGTGTGTGTGTGTGAATTACTTAATTTTAACTATAAAACCGATAAAAATATTACTTACAAAGGTATAAAACACCAAATTTCAAATCTTCAAAAAGATTTCATTATTGTATATGTCGATAAAGTTCCGGGCAACTATGCAGTCATCTGCAAATGGTTTTATAACTTTATACTTAACGAACAGATTCAAAACAATAATGCGTTTATTAAATCTAATAGCAGCAGTAGAGAAATCATTAACCGTATTTCAGATTTTTATTAAAAACTAGATTTATATACAAAGAATATCAATTTTCCTTATATTTTTCTAACACCAAAATTTCATAAGTGTCCAATTAAATTTAGAACTATTACTAATGGTTTTAATACCTATGTTACACAACCAGGCAAGGTGTTGCAAAAAGTTATACAACACACTCTAGACAATATCTCAAACTCCATTATTTTAAATAATAGTAAAGATATCGCGTTGAGAACATGCAAGGTAAGAGTATTAAATCTCTGCATAGCTTTGACTTCGAAGACTTATTCAACTGTATTGATATAGAAGATATGATTAAAGTACTTAAAAATGTTTATAATAAATATTCATTAAACATAAATTGATAAATTATGATAAATATAATACTATTATACAATTTGTTTTGAAAGAAAATTACATATTTCATAATAACTATTATTATCAACAAATTAAGGGTCTGCCACAAGGTGGCCCAGCAAGTAATAGTCTGGCTAATATTTATTTACAATATTATGAGAATGAAAAAATTGATACAGACTCTTGTTACTTTTTTAGATACATCAATGATTTAATTATTTTCAGTAATAAAGTTGACTTTGCCCCTATTTTTAATTTTTATCCACACTACTTGAAATTAATAAAAACCAATTGCAATATAGAGTCAGCAAACTTCCTAGATCTCCAATTAAAAGTTGAAAATAATATGCTAAAAAGTAATATTTTTGATAAAAGAGACTCTTTTGATTTTAATGTTATAAAAATGCTATGTTGGAATAGTACCCTTCACATTTCAATTTTTAGAAATGTTATTCTAAATTATATAAAAAGAAATTATGATTTAGTATCTGAAGAAGTATTAAGAATTAATAATTATAAAAAATTCTTTCAAAGCTGCCTAAACTATAACTATCCAGCTAATTTTATATATAAATATATGTCTTCAAAATTATAGCTAATTAATTATTATTATTTAATATATTCATTTCTATTTAGTTTATACTATATAATTTTCTTAATATATTCTTACAAAAGTTTAGTTACTAAAAATATATATAGATGGTGACATTATTCTTAGTTTTGCTGTTTTTTTGTGTGTGTGTGCATTGAGTCAGTACACTCATGGAATCTGTCTACATCGGGTAAGATTCTAGTTTCTCCGCTCATTTACATTATTATTAATTATGGTCATAATCATTTTTAACCTCTTTTGCAACTATTTTTTATTTATACATATTTATATTTGTCTATTTCTCCCGGATTCCTATAGTAATTTAATATTCCAATTCTATTCTATTGTTGTTATATTCACCCACGTGGGTTTTGGGCCTTTGCCTTGGTTTATCTCCTGTGCTATTATATCGAAAATTTCGGCTGTAGGGGAAGGTTGAGATCTCACAAAACACTGTTTAACCCTGTTTCACTGTCCTATACCAGTGACAGCTCGGAAAATCCTAATAGTTTTTTCCACTCTAGCTAATTTTCTCTTTTTAGGTTTGTCATGGTTCCATGTTCTTGGTTCTTTCGGTTTTATCTTAAGATGTTTTAGGATTTATTAGTCTTTTAATTTATTTACTGCTATATATATATATATATATATGTGTGTGTGTGTGTGTGTGTGTGTGTGTGTGTGTGTGTGTGTGTGTGTGTGTGTGTGTGTGTGTGTGTGTGTATTTTCCTTCTTACAACATTACCTACTCGACCAATATGCTGTCAAATTTCGCCAATTCAAACCTTAGATAATACGAACCTCTCACTAATTCGAAGTATATGCTCAGCCTCAAGAAAAACTCTTGCTCTTTCGAACTAAAACAATACGACTGGATTTCGAAGTCAAATCTGTGGCTGGCCACTCAACAACACTCGATAATTGGAAGTGTTGACTCCCCATCATGTAGCCAACAGGTTAGAACTTTGTGTTGTATTGTCATTGCGTGTCCTCCTTTAATAAAACATAAAACAAACTCTGAATGCCATAAAACAAAAAAGATAACAGATTTTTTTCGTCAAAAAAGATTAATTATGTATAGTATGTATTCTTTTGATAGTTGTTTTTGTTACATAAATGTATTTTTTTAATACAGTCATTTTAACTGTGTTGCATAATATTCATGCTGTATAATATTTGTACTTTTTAAAAACACTTTAAAATAATTTTATATACATGTACACAATAATTGCTTTATTACATAGTTTCGAATTGAAATAAAAAATTTCTCCTCGTGTATTTTGGGCTCTTTTCATTGGCCCCTTCTACTTCGAGAGTCGACTGTAATTGAATGATTGAAAATTTTAAACAATATATCTTAACTACCCTGGAAAGGGGTTGAATTTTCAAGAAAGTATTCCTTACGATTTTTATTCAAAATTTGTGATACGATGAAACACTGAGGTTCTACAGAAAAAAAATCTGAGAAAAAACTGAAAGCAAAAGTAATCGAATTACTATTTGAGAATGAAAATTTCCTATTTGGAATGGAGTGGAGAAAATTTCAATGTGACTTGGTTTTACGGTGAGTGTGTTCTTAGAAACAATCCAGATTTGAAGCTAAAAAGGCGAATTGGATTTGTTTTCGTTAAGTAATGCCTTTCTTTAGATGGAACATGACAATACTTTTTTTACTCTTAAGGTAGATCATTTCAAATATACTAAATCTTTTCTATCCAACTGTGAAACAAGTCAAAGGAAAACAACGTGGATAGATTCGTTAATAGGGAAAATAATAATAATAATAATAATAATCAATTGAATGACCCATCTATTTTAAAATTGCCCCTGTAAAATCCTGGTAAATATTTCAGCACTATAAGAAGAAATGATGAAATATATATTATGGAGCCAATCCACACCACTTGGATGTAACAAATGAGTAATAGCTGTTGGGATTCAAGGAAAAGTTGATAGCGTTCAAGTGATGATCGATGGAAACCTTTTGATGTAACATGAGAGGTCATTTAAGTGAGCCCTCATCAAGCCAATGGGATCAATGCATCCCTTCCTCTCGACATGATGACCAATAGACCATGACCACTCGGCTCATGTTCAAGTGACAAAAACTGTTTTGTGATTCGGGCCTATTACTCTGAACAAGGGAAAAACTTTTCAACTTTTGAATTCTTTCAATAGAATGCACTTTGGGAATCGAATATTGACTCATTTACTTGTTCATTCTATAAGTCAACAATATTTTCCATTTCAAATAACTTCTAATTATACAATTAGAGTTTTTTCTTAAATTTTATTCCGTAAATCATAATCTGTGCTGTCTAATGATGATTACCTTACGCAGACGTCCCAAAACAAAAACTTTGAAATTCACTCAAGGCAAAAATATCAAATTGACAACTTTTCACTACAGATCTTGTATTTTCAAATGATACATTGAAGTAGCAATCGTTTTTTTTTCAGTAAGTACATTTTCTGTTCTCTTTTAGTAAAGATCTTATAGTCACAAAGAGCGATAAAAAAACTTGAAAACTGTCCATTTAACTAGGGACTACTGAATGTACAAAGTAGAATTGTTTCTTCTGTATACAGAGAAATCTTTAAAATTAGTTTTTTACTTTTAAAAGATACTCTTATATACTTTTCGATCTTTTTATTTTAAAAATGATTCAGAAATCTCAATGTTTTTGGATCGAAGTAATGTCCATGACGAAAAAAATGAAACATTTGAATAATGGTATGTAGTAGTGGCCTAAAATTATTGAAAATAATGAAATAAGATTTTTCTTGTGCGTTTTGAAAACATTTCGATTCAATTTATTTGGAGAAAGTTTTATTTAATTATACAGTGCTTCACTTTTCGAATAAGTCTTAGATTTCAAAAAATATTTTTTATATAAAATATTGAATATTTTATTGCAATAACAGAAGATAAAATACTAATCAGAAATATTCCATTTTCAGTCCTAAAAGCACAAAAAATCAAGGGAATCAATTGACTAGCATTGCTGGGAACCAGAGAAATGCATTGAATGAAAAAAATTCTTTTTCGAGAACAAAAAGGTCTACTTTAACTGAGGATTGAAAAAAAGGTGCGTTATTTGTCACAAGTACCTCATTTATTTTTAGTACACATTTTTATTCAATTTACTATGAAGAAATTATGTTTTGGTTTTCCGTCCAGTCGTGATTAATTAGGTTAATTGTGTGTAACTTTTTTTCCCATAGGAGTCCCAATAATGCAAATTTTCAATACAGAGTTCAATATGTCCACAGAAAGGAATTTCTTTCACAATGTGTGTTCAAAGCTGTGAATCACCATGTGGAGTGTTCATTTTGCTAATGGTGATAATCGTAAGTTCAAAAACCCAATGAATCAAGATTCATAACTGAAAGTACTTTTCATTCACTTGACTGCTTTATGCTACACCAGAGCAACCAAAGAAGTAGCATGTAATTTTGAACAAGTGACGAGGAGGACACTTAAGCTGGCTCAGCTACCCCGATCTAAAAGCTCTTGAAAGTAAAAGAGTGAAATCTTGATAGCAATATGGATAGAGTGTGCTACAAACGGTTTTTTTAATGCAGGGGGGGTGGAGGTGCAACTCCATACGCGTAGGTAATGAGCAAGAATTTCAAAAAAATTCACCCGTTGACAAAAAGGAAATCAAAGCATAGAAATTTTAACCAATTGAATTAATAGTTAACACAACAATATATATACCTTATTAATTAAAATACATCCCATTTCTAAGAAAAATTAGTTGAAAAAAAGTCCTCAATTAACTATAAAATTCAATCTTTAAATGATCCCTTCTGTAAAATATATTTCTTATATGAAAAACTTTATTATGATAATATATCCTGAAGCAATCCAGTTGTAAAAGTACAAAAACCTCTCCTGATCATAAAATGTGACAAAACTGCTTGTGATAAACAGAATTCCATCAGATAAACCTATAAAATCTTTTTGAATTGATATTTTTCTGTAAAATTCTTCTGATTTTTGCTATTTGTACATTTGGAGGGATTTATGATTTTTTAATATGGCTGTAAGAATTTCCATAATTTAATTAGAACGAGTAACAAATTGGCTGTTTTTGTGCATGGTACTTAATTATATTTTATAATTTTTACACCTTTTTAGACTGTTAACAAAATACGGTAAAAGGTACTAAAAACAGATACTCAGCAGAAAGATGCCTATAAAGTTAGATATTCACTGGCTTCCAATTAAAAGACAAGAAAAAAAAGGGGGGGCTTTTTAAATACATATCAAAATTTCTATTCAGTTCATTTGAAGAGTATTTTCCATTCCGACACACATTACAGATAGGAGACGAAACGTATTACTAAATTATCATTCACGCTTTCATTCGATTGGAAGCCATTATTGGATTACAATAATAATTTTCTTGCTTCAGAATGCATGCTTAATATGAAATATATATATATATATATATATATATATCCACCTTTTCAGGAAATATAGTTCAATTTTTTTCATATAACAGTCATTATTTTTTTGTTTAATGTTTTTTAAACTAACATTCAAAATAGGGGCGAATATTTTTTGAAGGGGACTTTAAAAAGCTTTTAAAAGTAAATGAAATTCCCTTTTATTTTATGAAAGGAAAAATAGAAATGAAATGAGTCCAATTAATTACAATTGTTAATGCACAAATAATTCGATCATACAAGAGACAATTTTAATAAATATTTTTAAATGTTTGTGAAAAAGTCATGAAAGCTACAAAAATTGAATTTAATGTAAAAAATGACTCCTCATCAGCCCTCGAGGACTTTATAGAAAAGAACACACCGAAAATAAAATTTCCTGTTCAGCAACGACCATGTCGTCATGACATAGTGACTGGAGTGTGCCATGCGTTCGATCCACTGAACCCCTGCCGTGTATGGCTCAAAGTCCCCCGTTGGCAGGGGTTGTGGACCATGGTTCAAAATCATGAGGTCTGTTGCCATAGCTCTCGCTTTGCTTTCGAGGGCCAAGCTAGCAACGGCCAAGCATAGAGGAGCATTAGGAATAATTTATGTCAGTGCATTCTCTTAGTTTCTTAAAAAATAACACTAAAGATAAAAAATTCTATTGTTTCGCTTAAAATTTGTTATATATGTATATATACACTTATAAAAGTAATATCCAAGATCACATATATATTACACTTTATTGGATTAATAACAACTCCAAATATATAAAAATTATTTACCTGTTGAATAACTTAAGCCGCTTTATGTATGGAGCATAGTAGATTAGAGTCTATATTTCATGAAGGGAAGTGTTAAAGAAAACTACAAACATGTTAAATAGTGTTGAAATCTTAAGAAATATTTTACACCAGCAAAACATGCCGTTAAGGTTGACTTGGTGTGCACTTCGTGATTCCTTACAGAATTTTTTACAATTTTTATTTTCGTTTAACTAAACCATGAAAATATTCAGAGCATAAAGTTCAACACGAAATATAGTTGGCAACATTATTAAAATTAGTTTCTTTGAAATGAATGCATTTTATTTTAATTATAAAATTATTTTTCCGAGAGTGAAAATTTTTTATCGTATAAATACATAGTTTAAGAAAAAGGGTCTCTCCGAAAAGCATCTTCCAAAATAAGCGTCTTTTGTTAATCTTGGAATTCTCCAGTGTTAATTTTTCCATTGATTTATTAATGTCATCTGTAATTAACTTTTAGACGATTCTTTCGAAAGGAAAAATTTTTAAAAATCGAGGTGACATTAAAAAATGAATAACAAGTTTACAGAAAAAAAGTAAATATATATATGTCTGTATTAATGTATATATAAGATAATTTTAATAGAAAACAACCCACTAATTTTTTACTTTCTGCAATAACAAAAATTAAGTACTACTAATCAAATTAAGATCCTCAGAAGACGTACGAAAATATCCAATCTCTAACTGAACATAATTTCTTGAAACTGACAAATGAAACCTTTCTAAAAGGCTAAAGAAAAATTTGGGAATATTTTGCGCTCTGTTATTGGCTCGATCAAAGGAGAAATAAAATTTGGAAAAAAAATGGAAACTTTCTATTGGAGCCAGATGGGCGCGAAGTGAAAATGCCGCTTCTTCACCATATGGTATTCTCCAATCATTTCACTTTGGATCCCAACACTTAGTTTTGTGTCACTTTTCACCTCAATACTTTCTTATTTAGAATCGCCTTTCTATCGAGTTACCGATTTTTTTTTCATAGTTAGATCAGAAATTCCTCTCATTCAATACATTACGAGGAATCGTATTCGAAATGAAAACAGATTGCAATCCAAAAATATCATTTCAAGGTAGATTTTATTCAAGAATATTCAAGAGGAATCGGTACTTGTATCACTTTTTTCCCAGGATGACTCAAGAAAATATATTTCATTTTCACTGAATCTGAGAAAAAGTTTCTTAAGATTTAATCCGTTTGTAAATGACGTATTTTTTTCTTTCTTCAGAAAGATCGAAATTGAGGGTGTTAAAGAAAAAACATTTTACACCTAGGTGACGAAGTATTAATTATTGTAATTGAAAGTAATTGTTTGGATTCCTTTACTATAGTTTGAATGAGAGAGGAAGGATCTTACCAGATGCTGAAATTTCCTTTGGTCGCAGAAAAGCGCTGGGTTCTCGTAGGATCGACAGTCTGGAGTGTGTGTGTGTGTGAGTTCTGCGCATGGCGTGGGCTACGCGTATTGATTCTCCACCCTCGGGTGGGTTGGGGCTCCTCGAGGAGCTCACTCAGATCAGAGCACCCACCGAGATGTTGTATGCCAGGGGCTTTTCATAGAATCCAGTCAACATCTTCACGAAAGGTTCTTTAGTGTCTATTGGAATTCTTTCCATTTTCTTTCTTTATTATTCAACTGTTGGAAATGGACGACATTTTACAAAAAATAGGCGGTAATTCAGGCGGCTTTAATGAGTTATTTGCTCTCTTTGGGACATTATTTGCTCGGTGTCGCGCCAACAATGCCAATTCATTGGAGCAAAATCCGTGCCAACCGACGCAGGAAATAAATCGAAAGGAAACTTTTTTATCGAACAAAGTATTCCTTTTTAGATGAGAATTCATTCTGCAGGGTAAATTTAGAAAAACACATCATGGCAGAAGAAATTAATTTAAAAGAAAAAAACTCACTTTTAATTGCCGTAATAATAACTTATTGTCAAGAATTCTTGTCCATTTTCCCTTTTATATATTCCTACTTTCAATGGAAATTCTATTTTAATAAAAATTGTACTTTGTACAGAACAATCAAGTGAGTGTAATGAATAAATAGTCAATAATTGATTAATCCACTTGTTGGGTTCCGAATTTTATTAGCCAGCTGAGTGGCATAAGTGGTTCGACGCTAGCCTTCAGACGATCTCATGCACTTTGAGAGAAATGCATTAAGTAAATAAATCAGAAACAGAGCTCGTTTGGAATCCAAAGATTATCGCTTTCAATTCTTTGCATCGGCCCAATTAGAATCCATTCAAAAGAGATAAGTTTCATTTCAATACAAGATTCCTCTTGAGTCCCTTCAAAAGGATTGGATCGAGGAAAATAAAATTCCTATTCATTGCATCATTTCATATTTTGAAATCCGAAATCAAACGAGATCAATACACAGCAATGACATCTCGAATGGCGGTACCGCAGTACTTAGGGGTAGCTTGAGAGGGCGCAGTGTCAAAATTTCGCTCAGGTATCATTTAACCGAGGTACAAAAGGACGACGTTGGTTGACAGAAGTTGGACATTAATTAACAATTAATCATCAATCAACTTGGAATTGCAAAGATTCTTCTACAAAGATACAACTTGTAATGTTTCTGTACAGAGTTAGTCGGGATAGATTATTGAATTTATTTATTTATTTATTTATAAATTTATTTATTTATTTATTTATAAATTTATTTATTTATTTATTTATAAATTTATTTATTTATTTATTTATTTATAAATTTATTTATTTATTTATTTATAAATTTATTTATTTATTTATTTATAAATATATTTCTATTTCTAATTAAATATAATTTTATCTTAGTTCATTATTTTATTTAAAATTCCTTTTATTTAATTTGTAAGCGCCTATTTTAATTGCAATGTATCGATTAGTATATAATCATCCAAGTTTATTTACTTTGTTATATATATATATATATATATATATTTTATCTATTCTTAAATTTGTTCATTATCGTTTTTAAAACTTCCTTTATTTAGTTTATTTTTAAAAATCTTAGCGGTTTGTTTAATTGCAAAATAAATATCCAGGTGGCGCCACTATTTTTCCTTCTCGAATAGTCTTTCCAATTATTTTACGTCATTTCGCGTAGGGAGCTTATTCTGGAAGGTTGAATTTTCGATTTCCAGTAATTATTTTACACGTAAGTTTTTTTATTTTTTTTATTTTATTTATTTATTTTTTTAAGTTTCTGCTGTACGGGGAAGGTAGGATCCGTAAAGCATTGCTAACCCTAATTCGCTGGCCTAATTCAGCGACAGCTTTAGAAATCATAATAGGCCTCCAGTTTAGTCCAAAGACTTTTTTGTATCTACATTTGTTGTGTCTGGTGAATTCCAATTTCTTCCTGCTTTAGCACTGTAGGTTCTAGTACTTCTTCACTGTTATTTTATATATACATATATACCTACAATAAAATAGACTTACACTTTTATGACAGTGTTTAAAGTAAAACGCAAGATACAAACATAATAATAATACTCATAAATATAATACACAGTCCAGTCACATTAATGTGACTACCCGTCAAAAGCCAGAATAACCATCTTCCGCAGAGTGGAATGCTGCGCGACGTACAGGAAGTCAATTGGGTTCTTGAAGGCGTTCACTGTGATGTTGAGCATTGCCGACTCCAGTGCCATGACTAGTTGCACTAGATTGCGTAGGTGAGGTTCCATGGCGCGAACAACCCGATCGCGATGGTCCCACAGATTCTCACTTGAGTTTAAGTTAGGTGAGTTTGCTAACCAGGAGAGAATGGTAAATTCATCCTGGTGATCTTCGAACCACGAACGTACTCTGCTAGCTGTATGACACTTCATATTGTCCTGATGAAAAATAACGCACATATAGAGGTGGACATGGTCCGCAAAGACAGATGTGTACTTGTATTGTTCCATCGAGCCTTCCACAATGATGAATGAACGCAGAAAGTGGTCCCATCCTGTACCGTTCCAGCAATGATTACAGGGAGTTTGCTTTCAGAGGTTTCACTCCGTATACGCCAACGTCCATCTGTCCAATGGCGCATAAAGCGGGATTCTTCGGAAACCTTTGCCTGTCACCGCTCAGTGGACGTACATTTGTGGTACTGGCACGCAAATTCCAGCCTTCATTTTTGATGAGCATCAGTCAGCGTAGGTGCGTGAACCAGGCGTCTGCTTCGGAAGACTAGACGCAGCAACGTTCGCTGAACAGTTGTTTGGGAGACACTGTTTGTAGCCTCTTAGTTCATCTGGGTGGTCAGTTGCTTAACGGTAACACCTCTATTCTCCCGAACGCATGTCCGCAGTCGTCGTTGACCTCTGTCTTGTTTTGCCTGTGGTGCAATATATTTTCCACGTCGGTGATTTTGGACAGTCTCATTTCGCCATGCCCGGCATACTTTCCCCTCGGTTTCACGCGAACAGTTCAGAAACTTAGCCATTTCAGAAATGCTTCCTCCTTCATCCCCGAAAGCCAATGATCGTGCCCTTTTGGAAGTCGTATATATCGCTCCGTTTCTGCATTACGCCAACGATTGCAATGTTTTCCGAAGCTCTCACACACACTTTATATTCGCTCACCTTTATTGTGTTGCCACCTGCATTCTGTGATTAGTTATTTAAGGTATCCGACTACGTTCGGAACCGTGATTTTGAAAAAGGGCCTAAATGTAAAATTTTCATCATACTTAGTGTCACTTAGATTAGAATACATGTATAAAATTGTTTTAAGGACATCATGACAAAGAAAATTATTTAAATACAATATTTTGGCAAAAAATTAACTTAGAATAACCTTTTTTCCAAATGTTCTCCTTTTGTAAAAAGGTTGTTGTTCTCCTTTTGCTTCTATTGTATTAATATTTTGCCTGTATTCAGCTCAGACCTCTGTACAGAGGCTCAACTAGAATTTTTGAAATGCATAACTTGGAAGTCGGTTTATCCATGTTTTACGAACACAGAAGGGAGAAATTTTAAGAAAATACGCCGATAATTATTTCAAATGGTTGTAACTCTGAAAATAATGTGAATTTTTCAAAAATCACAGTTGAGCCTCTGTGCAGAGGTCCGAACTATATACAGGCAAAATATTAATACAATATATATAATGAATTAACGATTTTTTATCTCTATTTTTCTTTTACTTCTTTTGCTTCTAGAATTTCTTTTAGGAATATTATCTAAATTGGTAAAATTCTAAAAGAGTTCCTTATTATTACTCTGTAACAAAATTTAGCAAAGTAAATAACCCTATTGTATTAAAACTCCTAATCAAGTGAATTTCCCTGTGCTTAGTCATTTTAATAACATTAATTTAATAACATTTTTCAATTAATGCAAGTGTCTGAGTTCAATATTATTAGAATTATTGCAAGTACTAAAGTATATAACATCATGCCTAATCGTAATGTTAAGGATATTCGAGGTCTGTCCTATATATTTATGCTGACAAACGTTACAATTTAGAAAGTAAATACTATTAAAAGTTTTACATAGGTTAAATTTAGATTCATAATCATATTAATAATGGTTTAACATAGTGCAAATATTACATCTACCCTCTCTCTCTCTCTCTCTTATATATATATATATACACTGGTGTGCAAAACTTAAGTAACAGGTAGGTTTATTGCCATAACTTCACGAAAAATCATCTGAGAGACATGAAATTCTGAAATGAGGGAGAGTATTATGTACGTAAAGGATGACGAAAGCATCGGCGCTGAAAAAGGAACACAACGCATACGGTATGGAATCAAACAAAAACAAGCTTTATTGAACGCATAGTATCGTGACTCATGATTCGTGACTCATGACAGGAAGAACAACAAGCAGATGTTCCTTAATATGGTATATGCCCTCCCCTTACTACAATGGTTGCTTTGCACCGTCTCCGCATACTCAGAACCAGCTGGTGCAACATTTTTTTGAGGTAGGAGTGCCCATTCCTCAATCAACATCTGTTTGAGTTGTTGGTTGTACTCCGGATGATGTGAGCGTGTGGCAATACGTCTCCCCAAAGCATCCCACACATGTTCGATGGGATTTAAATCTGGGGAGCACGCTGGCCAATCCATTCGAGTGATATCTTCACTTTCCAGCAGCTCCTCAACAGCAAGAGTGCGATGTGGCAGTGCATTGTCATCCATAAAGATGAAGTCTGGGCCAATGACACCTCGGAAAAGATGCAGATGGGAAGAAGTACCTCCTCACAATAGCGATCCCCGGTTACAGACCCTCTGTCGAAAATGGGAAGCTCAGTTCCGCCGTTCAGCATAATGCCAACCCAGACAAGAACTCCAGGACCACAGTAACGATGTCTTTCCTTGATGTTACTGGGATAAAACCGGGTCCCGATCTCTCTCCAAATCAAAACGTGTTGAGAATCGCTTCTGGTACTGAACCGACTCTCATCCGTAAAGAGAACACGACTCCATTGATCAGTTGTCCAGTTTTTGTGCTCTCTGTCCCACTGTAAACGGTGGCTTCGGTGGCCATCTTTCAACGGGAGGCAGCGTTCAGGACGGCGGGTGAACAGGCCCCTTGTGAAGGCGTCTGGCCACAGTAAACCGCTACACTTGTCGACCTGTTGCTGTACAGAGTTTCTGAGCAATGGCGCTGGCTGACTGCTGTCGAACTTTTTTCACCTGCAGGATGATATATCGGTCATCCCCTGCAGTTGTCGTCCTCGGGCGGCCACACCAACCTTCTAACAGCTGTACCTGTGGTTTGGAATGCTTTCCAAGCGCGCGAAACGACACTTTTGTTGATTCCGAACTCTGCAGCTACACTGGTGACAGTACGCCCCTCCTCCAGCTTTCCGATCATTCTTCCACGTGTGAAGTCATCCAGATGATTTCTTCTAGCCATATTTCACGAACTGACTCACTGGCACTTGCAGAGAATATGGTGAATTGCGTCTCCGTCCTTCATTTCATTCTACTGTTGAGAAGCGCGCGCCGACATCACGCGTTTTGCGTACTCTCACATCGCTTCTGACATTTTGATCCTGATATTTGCATACGCATGACGTTTCTACTGACTTACGTGTTCCCTCTACTGATCTCCAGACCTCCTTTTCTGCGATTTCATGGCTATCTGCTAAATTTTTACATTGTTGCTTAAGTTTTGCACACCAGTGTATATATATTTGTTTATTTTATTTGGTTTTTCCTACCGAGTTGCAAAGGGGGAAGGTTGGCACCTTCAAACTAGTTTAACCCCACTTATTCGGTCCTAAGTCCGAAATTGCTTTCTCTGACTCGCTAGGTTCTTTTTTATAGTTCCTTTTTTGTAATTTTTATAGTTCCTT
>BMAV01026212.1:106485-129947 GCA_019973955.1 Trichonephila inaurata madagascariensis | reverse complement strand
ATTAAACAATTAAGTAACAAAGTCAAACAAGTACATTACAAAATTAAGCATATAATTAACAAAACCAAGAAAGTGAAGAAACGTAAGAAATACAATGAAGTTATAAAATCAGATCAATGAAAAAATTACAAAATCAAATCAATAAAATTACAAAACAATGCGAATGCAGCTTTACTTGAAACAAACTGAAGAAAAATCGAAGGCCAGCTGATTTTAAGAGCACACAATTTGTTCTTCACACACAGGTATTTGCTTTATTTCTTTATCTTTGAACAAAAAAAGGATAAGATGTTCAACACTTTACTCATCAACAACATTGAAGTCTCAAAATTTGGGAGGGCCGAGGTTAAATCTGTTGAGGTACACTTTAAAATTACCAGGGCCAGTAACGATATTTGTGATTTTAAAATTTGTAAAAAAGTTATGTGGAAAGTCTTTCGGAAGGGTCGCAAAAAATGTCTTTGTCAGTAAAGAGTAAGATGACCAAGTGTACTGAGTGTTCCAAAGAGTGATAACGTTTTTGTCAGTTTTTCTTGTAAAAAGATTTTACACGTATTAGATATATTTATACTCCAGTATAGGAATGGACATTAACTACTGCAGATCATTAATAATGTAAGTACTACAATTTTTTTTTTCAAATTTTCGAAGGAAATAAAATAATTTAATGAATATTAAGGATTTTTTTTATCCAAATGTTTTAAGAAACATGTATGCAAGTTCAACAAATAATTCCTCAACTTAAAAAATAAATATTTAAAATTTGATATCCATTTGTGATAATTCTGTAAATTTACTAGAAATGTACATTTACGTATTTAAAAATGGATAGAGAATACATGTATCAATATCATGATTGCTAAATATTATATTTATTTTGCGAAATAGAACTGGTAACCATTTAATATTATTCAAAAAAATGTGTTTAAAGGCTTATGGTTTTTTAATTGTTTGCGTAAATAACAATTTAATATGTTACGTTCATGTGCATAACAACAAAATATTTGGAAAGATATTTGTTCCACAAATTAAATTCCCGTCTTGATCTCCTATTTCTTTTTTCAAATGTACAAGCAAATGTACTGATAGTGATTATTCCATCAATTAGTCATTGTAATCACTGATCTTTTGATAGATTATGAATGTTATGTGTGTAAGACATTTTAATAATAATAACTGTGACAGGCATACAATTAATTATAAATTAGTAACATAGAATATCCGAAAAGTATGTGACTACACTTTCAAAATTGAATTAAAGACAAAGTTTTTCCACTTGCAGTTTCTAACATTCCATAAAGAAAAAATTATATTTTGTTTAATGTAATGCAAAGTAGAGGGCACAATGTTTCCGTTTTACAACATTCTCGTTTCAAAATGTCTTCACTAAATGGAAAAGCGCAAGTTGTAGAAAAGTTTATTGAATTTGCAACACATGTACATTGCAAATGGGGCACCACTACACTAGAGTGAGAAAGGTTTAAGGTAAAAAGTTCCCTTGGCGATAAATGGGAAGAGACTAGTACCGGACAATCCAGATCTCTAGACGTAACATATTTGGACTTCTTGTGAGGATACGTGAAAAACATTGTTTTCCAATTAGAAAAGTCGATTTTCAGAGGTCATTCAGGACATTAATCCTGCAATGCTTCATAGAATGTGGCTTGGAATTTCGCATAGACTCGATGTGTTGCGCGCAACTATTGGTGCGCTCATTAAAGTAGCGAAATAAAACATCGTAAAAAAAAACTTTATTATTTCCTATAAAGCAGTGCTCCTCAAACTTTCAGTATTTGTTGCCCAATAATTAATCATAACTTTCATCGCCCCTCCCCTTCCATACAATTAAAATGTATTGACTATAATAATACTAATAATAGCTTTGACGCTAAAGCTACAATACGACTTTAACCTCTTAAGTACCACCGGTCTTATATAAACGTCTCGCTCAGCCAAAGTGTTAATTGCCCCGGACGTATATATACGTTTTTCCGAAGTACGATCTTTTCTGAGAACTATTCTGAGGATTATTCCGAAGGCTTTCGAATGTAACAAAAGGAACTTGACAGTGTTTTCGAAATATTTATTTATTTCAGAAGATTTGCTTATTTATTCCTTTTCTCTCCCCTCCCCCAGGTCAATGCATCCTATACACGCGCCTACGAGGAAAACGGTGGCATTGGGGAGCGAATCACGTAACTTTTAAGTGGTAGTTAAGAGATTAATTATGAACCATACCAATTATCAAGATAAGTGTTAATTTTTGTATATAATTTTAAATATGACAAGTCCATGGGGTCACTGGTAATTGTCAACTTGTTCTTAACTTAGCATTATTAAATTAACTATAAAATACATTGTACAGTACTGATACATTTATAAGTGTATCACATCATTGTAAATGTGTATTTTATTTTTTTATTTTAAAATTTACTTTTTTTTGCTTGTTTACTTCCAGTAAATTAATAATTTTTAAAATAGTCTTTTTTTCTTCTTTTCAATATGCTCGCGCCCCCTTCGTAGAGTTATCATGCCTCCGTAAGGGGGGGGGAGCCCCACAGTTTGAGAAACGCTACTTTATAGAGCATAAAATATCGTACGTCAATATCTTTGTTCGTTTATTTGTAGAACATATTTTTTTGAAAGAGTAGCCGTACGTTTGGGCAACCTATATATATATGTTACCTATATATATATGTACTGAAATCAATTAATCTGCGCATTAACTAGGAAGATCTGTGAAAGTGCAGAAAATTGTTTCATTCCTCAAATTACCTAAGGAATCTGAGAGTTACTTAGATAATTTGCACATTACCTACAAGACACTCAATAACCTGCACATTACGTACTAGGAAGTCGTTAAAATGAAAATAACATCTTTGGGGGAACAACAGCAACGTTTCTGTAAGCTTAAATTAAACATTATTTATTTTTTGATATCTAAGAAATCAAGTTAATAACAATCGAACAATCAACGCATTAGTTGACAAAATCATTAATCAATCAATTGAAAAACTACAATACATAGAATCAAATGCTTTAAAATATTATTGCAACTAAGGAAATAAATTTGCGTTTGAAAAAAAATTTGCTTACTGATTAATGCAATATTTTATCATGGTTGCGTTTGCTATATTGGTAAGTGCAGCTACTACTTGTAATATTGGAAACTTAAACATTTAATTTGTTTCCAGAAAATTCTGTGGTTGTCGTAATTAAGTTTATTATGAATTAATTTATATATAAAGTCTTTTATCCAATACATTTACTATTTCTTCCATTCTGTTTCTAAATGTGTAGGATAAATTATTCTGGGATGAGCAAACGTTCAATCAAAATTCCTGACAGAAAGGAAATGAGAAAAACAAACTTTTGAAATTTAGCGGTACGAAAACCATAATGTGAAGATTACCTTGTTAAGGTATACGACTACTTTCGGAACCGTGATTTTGCAAAAGCGTATAAATGGATAATATTTATGATATTTAGTGTCACTTAAAATTATTTAAGTACAATATTTTAACAAAAAATGAACATAGAATGACCAATTTTCAAAATATTCTCCTTTTATGAAAAATGCTTCTATTATAATAATATTTTGTCTGTATATAGCTCAAACCCCTGTACAAAGGCTCAACTAGAATTTTTGAAATACATACCTTAGAAGTGGGTTTATCCATGTTTTACGACACAAGAGAGGGGGAAAATTTTAAGAAAAAAACTCCGATAATTATTTCAAATGTTTGTAACTCTGAAAATAATGTGATTTTTTCAAAAATTGTAGTTGCGCCTCTGTACAGAGGTCTGAGATATATACAGGCAAAATATTATTATAATAGAAGCATTTTCCACAAAAGGAGAACATTTTGAAAAAAAGGTTATTCTAAGTTAATTTTTTGCCGAAATATTGTATTTAAATAATTTTTTTTGTCAAAATGTCCTTGAAACAATTCTATACATGTATTCTAATCTGAGTGACACTAAATATCATGAAAATTATCCCTTTATGCACCTTTTTAAAATCACCGTTCCAAACGTAGTCTGATACCTTAAAATGCGGAAAACTCTTCATTTTGCTCTTTAACGGAGTTCATCAGTTAATCTGCAGATTATTACAATAAAAAACTATTTAAGTACAATATTTTGACAAAAAAAAATGAATATAGAGTGACCAATTTTCAAAATATTCTCCTTTTGTGAAAAATGCTTCTATTATAATAATATTTTGCCTGTATATAGCTCAGACCTCTACAGAGGCTCAACTAGAATTTTTGAAATACATACCTTAGAAGTGGGTTTATCCACGTTTTACGACCAGAGAGGGGGAAAATTTTAAGAAAAAAACTCCGATAATCATTTCAAATGTTCGTAACTCAGAAAATAATATGAATTTTTCAAAAATCATTGTTGAGCCTCTATACAGAGTTCTGAGATATATACAGATAAAATATTATTATAATAGAAGCATTTTCCACAAAAGAAGTACATTTTGAAAAAAGGTTATTCTAAGTTAATTTTTTGCCGAAATATTGTATTTAAATATTTTTTTTCAAAATGTCCTTAAAACAATTTTATACATGCGTTCTAATCTAAGTGACACTAAATATCATGAAAATTATCCATTTATGCGCTTTTTTAAAATCACGGTTCCGAACGTAGTCGGATACCTTAAAATGCGGAAAACTCTTCATTTTGCACTTTAACGGAGATAATCATTTAATCTGCAGATTAACCAGGTAATACGCACAGTAACGACTTTTGAACTTTAACGGTAACATATATAAACAATGTATATATTGTAATGTATTTAAATATAAACAGAGTTTATAGTTTGCAAATAATTCACTGAGCAGTAAAGGTGTACTTTCGAAACTTATATTAATACATTTATTCGAATACTATTCATTTTATTACATGACTTTTTTGGCACAGCCTTTAGCACGATATACAACTTGGAATAAGTTCCGATAGTTTCAAAGAAACAACGACTATATATTGATTACTTTACTTCGTACTCAGACACATACACGCACCCAGATCCTATCTCATTTACATCGCGTGCTTGAGAAGAAAGAACAGATATGTAAAATGCTATTGCACTGGATGTTCGCCAAAACATTTCTCGTACTGTGAGCGATTTATAATAAGCATGGTAAATGGGCAGTATAGAATTAAATCAATCATTCATAAAAATCAAAAGGAAAAGCAGTTTTTTTTTTTTTTTTTTTTTTTTTTTTTTTAAAAAAATAAATGTTTTTAAGTTTTTAAAAAAAAAAAAAAAAAAAAAAAAAAAGAAAAATATTTTTTTTTTTTTTTTTTTTATGCCGTCTCTTTACTCTCAGAGAGTTTTTAACGAGTTGAATACAAAGGAAAAATGAATCCGTTGAGAAGCCTTTTTTGCTGTTATTTTTTCTACTCTATGTCCTTTTATCTCATTTACTGTGATGGACGATCAACATGAAAGGAAATGTGAAGAATCAAAAAAAAAAAGAAAAATTTATGCGAGGAATCTCGAAGAAAGATGTTATTTGTTTGCTACAGCAAAAAGTATTGATTTTAGTTACATGGGGGAAAATATTTGAATAACCGATTCCTTGCCACGTAACTTTGTCGCCGTGTACCAATTATGAGAGACAAATAGTTTGTAAAACTTGGAAAGTTTAATGGAACGCGATTATAAAAGTTTTAAAAATATATTAAACAATCAATGTATGTTAGAGCTTTTTTTTTGAATTATGGTTATATTGATTTTAATGTTATATTCAAAGAATTTCTGTAGTGTTCATAACCTTAACATATACGGTTCATATACCGAAAGTTCTGAGAAAAAGCAATTCTCTTTTCTTAATAAACACCCCGTTGTCATAGTAATATAGTTCTTTTATTTTAATTTCGTGTCTGGGAAGAAAGGATATACATTTTGGCTTGTACATTTATTATTAGATGTACTTTTATAATCAATATTTAACTTAATTGAATTACATTGAATATCTTTATTTTGTTTTAAATTTGATTACATTTAACTATGTATTGTTTTTCTTAGATAGTTTGAGGTTGTTATACGTTAATTATATCACAGATACAATTTATTTTAAACTTATTCAAATTTTAATTATATGAATTTTTATTTCAATTCATTATCGAATATTTTGTGCATAACTTTATTTTTAGTTATAAGCTTTTAGTGAGAATTTTGTGAACTCTTATTTCTGAAAATTTATTATTTATTAATTATAATTTATCAGCATTATTAAAAAATATTTAAAGGGAAAGATAAATTATTATTGATTACAAAACAATTTATAAAAGGATTGTATATTATTTTTTTAACTACAAATGACTAAATTTCTTTAGTTTCATTTTAAAAACTCGCAATATTTATTTGAAAATATATTTCCAAATTCAAAACTTTTGAAATGCATCGTAAGTTTTATCTTTCGTTTAATTTGTGCAAGTACAAAGTAGGAAGATATTTTTCAATTTTTGTACCAGCTACATGTTAATTATTTCAATTTCAATTGCAATAAGAAGCATTGCACTAAAAAAGTAAAAAAATAATAATATTCAGGTTTTACTGTTCACTTTTTTAACTACAATGCAATTTCATAATATAACCTTCGTCACATGATAAAAAAAGTAGAATACTATTCAGAAAAAGATTTTTTCATTCAAAATGAAAAAAAGAAGCTATTTTTAAAATCAGTACAAGGATGATATTTGAATTAGTATCTGACTCTCTTAATTTCAGTATTATGTCATGCAAGCATTTCGAAGTAAAGTATTTATCACGTAACTGTTCTTTTTACATCAAATAATAAGCTTTTTGGTGAATTTAATTCTCTAACCAGGTCGTTGTTCTTCAAACCAAGTTCCCGAGTCCTACTTTGAATGAAAGCCTTTTTTTGTATATGCTATTAATAATTGTTTAACCACATTTACAAGGTAACCTTATTCATTAAATTTTCTTCCCAAAAAAAGTTGTATTCAAAATCTAAAATTTATCTGAAAAAGGATTATTCAGTTTAAAATACATATTTTTAAAAGTTCTTATTTTGAAAAAAGTTTTCAGACAAGTGAAAAATGCTCAGGAAGTATAATTTTTAATCTAATCAAAAGTTTCTTAGAATTAATCTTTCATTTGAAATTATATCAATACTGCGTATAATATTCAATAAACATTATCAGATAAATACAATTACGGGATATTATAAGGCTGAATAAAAACTACGGATGAAGAAAATACCTTTTGTGAGTGACATATAATTAATAACTGTTGAAAACATGAGAAAAGAAAACTACTCATAGAGCAAGGAGAAATTAATTCTATATATATTTGGTATATTTGATGATAAACAAAAAGGCACAATCCGTAAACAGCATAAAAATTAACAAAAAATATGCAGTCTCTTTTCTGAAAATAAATTTCATTAAGAAGAACTTCCTTGACCAAAACTAATATTTCACATATATAAAGTATGCCAACAATAAAATTATTAAGAAAACACTGGAATATTCTCAGACACTCATTCCTGTAGATGAGAGATTTGCAGCCACCGAATTGTTTCTAAGAATTCTTCCAATGTCCTAAAAATTTTTGATTGGGTTCTTGGGGGGGGGAGGGGCAGAATTAGGGTTTCTGATTTCCCGTGTTTTTCCATTCCTGAGAATATCATTGTTGTTCCCGGAATTCCTGGGAATACATCAAAATTTTAAAAAATTTAAAAACAAGTTATTTTTAAATAAAATCAATAATAACTATATAAAATAAGGATGCATATATAAATTCCAAAATTAATACTTATTTGTATAATGAACCAAAAAATATATAATAAATTGATTTTTCATTTTAAAAATAGGGTTTTAGAAAGCATAAGCAATTTATACTTTTTTCACTCAGCCTAGTTCTAAGCTTTCTGACGAACAATCCTGCAGCAGAAAATGCTATTTCGGCCCTCAACTGACGTTGAAAAAATTGTTTTTAAAGCTTAACATTGTTTTATAATATTTGTTGATGGATTTTTAATCCAATCGAACAACTGCATCTTTTGTTTCATGATTTTGTTGAAACTAGTACTTTTCTTGGCTGAACAATATAAAACTTATGCTTTTGAGTAAACTGCTTTCTCTAATTTTTCGTCCAACGTCAGAGGTTTTTCTTTCAAAATCTCCATGCTCTCTTCTTCTGATTGCGAAGATTTAGATATTGATTCCTCTTCTTCGCAGAAAAGCTTTGTCCTTATCATTTGGGCTTGTCTAACCAAATAATTTTTACTAGGCAATCGCGAAATATCAACAGTAACTGCAACTGCTTCGTATTTCCTCCCAAAATTCAGGTATTGCATTCCTCCTATTAAATATTAACGTTGCGGCTGTCATTAATTCTTTGGATTAGAGAATATTTCATATCTTTCGCAAATTCTGAATTTTGTTCGTTCAATTATCCAATAACTAAAGAAAATACACCTTCTGCAGTTAGCAAAGTTCCATTTCGACTGCGTAATTTTTCTAAGCCATTTTTACTTGCCTTAAGCCTGCTACAATTGTAGCCACAGTTTCAAACTCAACATTGGCCATCATTTTTTCTTCTTTATAATGTCAATTAATGCTTTTAAAATTGCTGACTTTATTTTTAAAAATCTTTCGAGCATTGCCAACAAACTATTTCAGCCTGTTTTGGTCCCAGCGATTCCCGGGAAATCACGGGAATGAAGTATAATTCCCGGGAATAGAAAAAGTACAAAAATCTTATGATTTCCCGGGATCCCGGGAAAGAAACCCTTGGCAGAATGTGCTAAACCAGGGGTCGGGATCTTTTTAGCTGTGGCATGCCAAATTAATCTACCGATATCATTCAGCGTTCCCCACGCGCGGTATGATACTTTTTAATCAATTCAATTCCCTCTATAATGCATGCAGAGTTAGAGATTAGAGGTCAACAATATAGGTTTACAGTTTTATTATTTATTAGTTTTGCATCATTTAAAGGTATTTCTTAAGATAAATAATAAACAGTATAAAATGTAACTATTTCCTCAACAAAAACTTAAAATTAAAATTGTACATATATTATGTTTTTCTAAACATATTCATTAAAATAAGAAATAGACAACGTAAAATATAAGTATTTCCCTTCATTATAGTTAAATTAAACGATAAATAAAAATTTTAATGAGTACCTAACTTCTGCACCGTTCTACATTTAAACCGCACAAAATCAAGGGTATAACTTGTAGCTTTCAATTTGACACTATTCTGAACATTTAGTTGTTAAACAATTTCTTTGCCGACTCTAAATATTTTTCATATGAGGAAAGATTTCTTACTTAGTTGTGTAGAACCAAAAGGATGCGATGGGACCAAAAAGGAGCGATGCACGTTAAATCTGTCGAGAGCTTAAATATCCTCCCGTTGGTGTGGTGTGGTAGATAGGAGAAGGGGTACCAGCTCAGGTGTCATTTTCATCACTTGACCATGGTTCTCAAATTACGAGGTCCGTCACCAAAAGCTATCGTGTAGCTGAACAGTGAGACGTTAATATTCACTCACTCACGCCATATGTAACACGCAGGCCATAGCTTGTTGACCCTTGTGCTAACCAGTACTCTTTTGTAAAGTTTCTTTGTCGAAGAGGAAACAAGTAACATGCCGAATATAATGTGGAATGGCATTATTCATCAAAAAAATTCATCCTTGAATACTGCTGCTAAGAAACGACAACAGATGTGAGGATTTCATCCCTGTATTAATAAACTGTCAGTAATCCATTTCTGACGATGTATGGCTTCCATTGATAGAGATACCAGTGTATATCATTAATTCGCTCTTCTCAAATAAGACACTTTCGATCACAAATACTAATTATTTTTAGTGCCACGTTATTGTTAGGTATCTTCATTCATCTCTTCAGCAAATGAAGTACTGTTGTATCTGTCTTTTACAGAGACATTGCTAAATGGTATAATCCATAGGAGTAACATATACTTCCCAACGTGTTGTGGAAACGATTTTAAATAGTTTCACTCAAAACTCTACTGATAATAAACAGAAAGCTCTGTTGTTGTGGAAAGGCATTTATGTTACAGTTTTTTCTTGTAAATAGTGATATAAATCCTTCATTTTAAACAGCTGCAGTCCCCAAACTTGCTCTGATCTTTGGTTAAAATTTTCAGTTTTCGTATATACCAATTTATCAATCTAAAAATTAATTCAATTAGAAATATTTTAAAAGATTTCACTCTGCCATGGATTGTATTTGATTATTTTCTATAAGAATAATGGACCTTCAGGTTGGCAATGCAATTTTGTCATGATGTTAGGACTTCGAATGTGTGTTTTGGAAGCATTGAACATCTCTGTCAATTTTCTCTTATGCCATTCTTAATAAGGAATTATGCTGATCATTTTCATTTCTGCTTTAAACAGCATTATTTGCTACGTCCATAAAAAACATTTACGTATTCCAGAGTTCTTAAGGACATTTGTTCTTTTTTCCGTGTTTCTGATATGATTGCCAATTTTATGGTTGTTTTTTTTTCTTTTAAAATTAAAAGGTTGCATGTTCAGTTACTTCCGGGTCATCAGTTTGTTGTCCCTTTATGGTTAAAGTATAATATAATTGCATAAAAAAATCATTAAATCACTTTTTATTCATTAGACCTAGATGCCTCTACAGAAACAACGTTGCAAGTAAGCCAATGTCAAGATAACGGACTGTTGCCAATCTGGCAAAGCAAAAAAGTTACAAAGATATTGTTTTCAAATTTACAAAATTAGTAAATATAACTTTCAAAATTAACAACAAAGAAATACAATTGCAAAAATATATTCAAAAGTAAGAGCAGTTATTATTTACATTTTTATCCAAATAAACTCCTGATATTTTCTGACCATTACAACAGTGTATAATATAAAAATCTATTAATGTACTTTTAATTATTTTAATTCTATTTACTTCAATAAATATCTCTACATATACATAATTTTTTTTCAATAAATATATCAACATATACATAATTTGTTTTCAATAAATATCTCTACTTTTTTATTTAAAATAAATTCTAATTGAGAGTGTTACAGATATTTTATAGATTGTATAGTTATTTAATATTTGCCCCTTATTCTCCTATAGTACTTTAAAATACGATCAGAATAGTATTCCTTTTAAAAATATTCTATTCATCAAATACGAATGGTATGTTTCGGGATCAATGCTAAATAGTTCTCTCTATTTTCGACAGAAGGCATTTGTAAATCTACGAAGCTGAAAAGCGTTGAAAAGGAAAAATCTCCGGCTATATGTTTCATTTCAGTTGTCATCTGATTGTGTCATATAAAGTTTCTGCTGTAAAACAACTCAATATTCATAGGATAATCAATTGTATATTTTTCTCTTATTTTATAAGCCCTGTGAAGTATTGTTTGCAAAGTATTTTTCATATCTTCTTCAAAGTGGTACTTTTAAGAACCTCAGAACAAGGCACAGCAATTCTAATGTACTTAATTTTAATTTATTTTTAAATATTGCCAGGTCTATGAATCTATGGAGCTATTATATATACTTTTTTGCTTAAAAATCGAAGAATGATTGTTTTGCTTATGATTTCTTTTTATTTAAAGATTTTCGTTTTTACCTATTTTATCCGTACACGTTTTTCTTTTCGTGCGTTATATAAAATATTCAGCTAGCATGTTTTGTTCTTGAATATAGTGTTATTTTCAAAACGTGTATTTTTGTTTTTCAACCGTATGAATATTTTCTGTCTCATTTCAGGTATGCTTAGAATGCACTATCTATCAGAAGCTATGCGAGTCTCCAAAAGTCTCCCTTTGACCTCAATATGTTAAGTGTGCAATGAGTTTTATGTGTGGAGGGAAAAAAGATCTTTTCATGATTTTCATCGAGAATATAAGTATCTTTATTATGCATGCTATTAAAACAATGCAGTGAAATATTGTACAGCTTTTTTATGTTCAAAGTTGTGAAATATTTTCAACTTTGGTGACCCAACGGTACTAAAAAGTGCTAATTTAGTTTAATAGCTCTAACTAACGATATTTTTTTTAAAAATTGTGGTATTTTTGTAAAAATATTTTAATATGTTTTTATAAAGTAATTAAGAGTAATTTTAAGAGGGTATAAGGGGTTAAGAAAAATCAAGATTTACTCATTGTTAGTAATATGAGGCAATCGCATTAGATAATATTTATCCTCACATAATACGTCAACATCGTCAAACTACTACTGTAATACTGAATCGATATTTACATATGTTCCTCCAATCGATATTTTCAACAGAGACACATACTTCTTTGTGTTCTTTTTCTAATATTTTATGTGTTTTTAAAATTAAATATTTAAAATTGTCTAGATATTTATTACAATATTTTTTAGTGTAGCATTCATTTAAAGAAAACAAAAATATATAATTGTAACATAAAATGTTTGTATCGAAAGTTTTTAGGTAATTAAAGAAAATTGTTTAATTTTCTTACATAGCATTTGTAGAAACAATGTTAATACAACACATTATCACCATAGGACACATTCACCACACACATTCACCTATTGTTTCTAAGACGTCATATACAATTTTTAAAAATTAATGTTCCGCAGAACCTTGAAATGTTTCAAAAATACTTGAATGCATCTGAATTAGAGATTTTTTTTCGAATGCGGAGCTTAAGTTACGATTTCATAAGCTGTAGACTTAATAAAGAAAACTGGTAAGGATTTTTTTTAAAAAATAAATAAATAACGTTAACATTAAAAACAAAAATAAAAACGTGTTTTTGTGGGTTTAAACAAGTTATAATAAACGCTTTTATAAAATGAAGAACAAATTTAATGGTTTATTGTATGACTAAATTTTTCAAGCACAAGTTCTTTTTTTAACCCCATAACTGGTTTGCCCGTACACTGTACGGGTTACCGAAAGCTGACCTCAACTCGTTTGCCCGTATGTTGTACGGGTACTGATATTTTCTTCTTTCTACCTTTGATTTGCACATATTTTTAAATCTTGTGAGATTATTAGTGCTTGTGTTTATACATGGTTCTGAAATACTACTCCTCCGAGATTTTTTTTGTGGTGAAGGCGGGAATTTTTCATTGAAGGCAAGGCTTTAAATTCTTGAGAATATATTCGGTAAGGAACAGATATTGGCAAGGTAATCAGCCATTTGTTGCTTGAGAAGAAATGAAAATGGAAAGATAATCCAAAAAAGCCAATATTATCTTTGTCTGCATTGCAATATAAAACATCATGTTTCAAATTGTGAGTGCATACATACATGCACGCACACGCAAAATCCTCAACCGTTTGAAAAAGAGGTACGAAAAAGAAATTTGTTTGTAAGTATGAGATAAATTCTTTTAAGAATATGGAACTTTTCTCATCGCATGTGTGGAGTGTACTTATAAAAAGCAAACATTTAGGGTTATATTTGTGTTCCACAATTATAAAATAAACAATAGAGCAAAAACTTTAAAATTGAAAACTAAAATAAAATTGTTCAAGTTTCGCTTTCTATTAACTATTATAATTATTTATACGCATTAAAAAGAGTGCCTTTGTTTGGAACATTTTGGGCAAAAATAGTAATTTCTTAAGGTATCCGACTACGTTCGGAACCGTGATTTTGCAAAAGCGAGTAAATGGATAATATTTATTATATTTAGTGTCACTTAGATTAGAAAACGTATATAAAATTGTCTTAAGAATAGTATTATAATAAAAAAATTATTTAAGTATAATATTTTGACAAAAAATGAACGCAGAATGATCCATTTTCAAAATATTTTCCTTTTGTGAAAAATGCTTCTATTATAATAATATTTTGCCTGTATATAGCTCAGACCTCTGTACAGAGGCTCAACTAGAATTTTTGAAATACATACCTTGGAAGTGGGTTTTATCCACGGTTTACAACAGAGGGGAAAAATTTTAAGAAAAAAACTCTGATAATTATTTTAAATGGTTGTAACTCTGAAAATAATGTGAATTTTTCAAAACTCATAGTTGAGCCTCTGTACAGAGGTCTGAGATATATACAGGCAAAATATTATTATAATAGAAGCATTTTCAACAAAAGGAGAACATTTTGAAAAAAGGTTATTCTAACTTAATTTTTTGCTGAAATATTATATTTAAATAATTTTTTTTTGTCAAAATGTCCTTAAAACAGTTTTATACATGTATTCTAATCTGAGTGACTCTAAATATCATGAAAATTGTCCATCTATGCGCCTTTTTAAAATCACGGTTCCGAACGTAGTCGTATACCTTAAGAGGTTACATTTATAGCCTTGTGTATACTACTTTGGTTATGTTTTAAATAAATCATTTATTTAATAATCCAAATCATAAAATGTGCCATAAAACCATATAATTTTTAATTAAGATAAAATTTAATCTAAATGAAAGCACATTTACTTAAAATCCTTCCTTATATCAGAGTTAATATCTTGGTAAATGTTAAAAATTGTTTGTAAAAAATAATCTATTTCGCTTTAAGTGTTTCACAAAGGTATAAAACGTATATCTTTTGAGCTTTTTTACTTGGTGTAGGATTAAGAATATAAATGTACTTTCACAAATTATTCTCCTATATTCTTTCCTTTAAAATATTTGAAAATTATTTTATGCTTAGGTGTATATAAATATGTTCAATGCCAAATGTATATTAAACAAGTTTGGATCTATTGTGTTTGTATATTCTGTGGTAATGAATTTTCATAAATTAATTTTAAACAGTTTATGTAAACACACATACACACACACATTGAGAAGTATTTTCATCACAATAACTATAACCAAAATACTAAGATTTGAGAAACATTTTCTGTTTTTATTAAATTTTACTTAATATTTTCACGAATAAATTTTTTGTGATGCTGACTAAAAATTAGAACGATACGGAATGAAATTCTTTATGAATAAACATTTTTCTTATTTATGAACTATTTAAATCCAATATAAATAACTGTTTCTTGTAAATTAATTTTTTTTCCTCATGTAAAAGAATATATTGAAAAATTTTTCTATATTTAAATCCAAAAGATTTTCTATGATGTTATTATTTTTTTATATAACACTGCTCTATTTAAGGATATTATCTTAGTTTAAACATTTAGGGCTCTTTAGAACATAAAAAGGGATCATATATTGAGTCTAAATAACTCTCTAATTTTAAAATTGGGCTGGCACACATTTGGCTTAACATTCTCAAACAAGGATGCACTATTCTCAATGAAAAATTTTACAGCTACAAATTTAGTATCTAACTACGCTAGAAACTAGAATTTAAACCAAAATACGGAAATGTATATGATAGTTTTTATTAAAATATAGCAAATATTATATATATATAGTTTTCCAAAACTGCATTATTTTCATGTTAAAATTACTAGAAATTAAATTACATGAATTTGATCCTAGCCATCACTTATATTTGAAAAAGGTAAGTGTTAATTTTGAATGAATTCTCTGACAAGCTGTATATATTCAGGTTTTGATGAGCAATAACTCAAAAACTTAAAATAATTTCAAATTTTATAAAATTAGTTATTTTTTTTAAAAAAAAAAGGCGTTAATGGGAAACTATGAATTTGGGATTCTTGAGAATTTTTATTGCAAGCAGGCTCAAATAACTTTGAAATTAATATAAGCAGGAAATTTTAATTTAACCCCGTAGAACTTCACTAATGGCCATTAAAATTGCTACACCAAAAAGGCGACATGCTACAGATATAGAAAATTTAAACGACAAGAAGAAGGAACTGTGATTAGTTTTTCAGCGCATTTAGACAGAGCATGCGCAGGTAGCGACACCTACAATATATTTAAATGAGGAAATTATTCAGCCAGTTTCTCATACACAAATTGCATCTGAACGTTATTGACTGGTGAAAATCTGTTGTGATGCCTCGTGTAAGAAGCAGAAAGGCGTACCAGCACATTTCTGATTTCACGTGGAAAACCGTGGCATTGGGGACCAAACCGCGTAACTTTTAATCGGCATTTAAGGAATTAATTATACACCGTTCAAATCCCCATGATAAGTGTTAATACAAGCCCATGGGGTCACTGGTAATTATCAAACTTGTTCTTAACTTAGTATTGTTAAATTAATAATAAAATACATTGTACAGTACAGATACCTTTATAAGTGTATTATATCAGTGTAAATATGTATTTTATATTTTGTTATGTCAGAAAGTATTTAGTTTGCTTACTTTCAGCAAATTAGTAATGTTTTGAATAATCTTTAATTTTCAACTTTTCAATATGTTCGCGCCCCCCTTGTAGAGTTATCACGCCCCTCAAGGGGCGTGCCCCACAGTTTGAGAAACGCTGGGTTAATGAATTCAGAATATCCTGTAAACAGAAGCTTTTAATTATGTAATAAAAAAGCTACGGTTACCAGGCAGACAGAATACCGAGTTTTCAAATAATACAGTAAGGTTTAGGCTTCGTAAATCCCGAAGTAGAGTATATACCTTTATGTCTACCCTGGCTAGCGTTTATCTTGCAACAAAAATTCATGCATGTTAAATATGCAGAGGCTCTCTCATTCTTACGAGGAAGATGTTCAGAGTGGGATACCAGCTCAAACATGAACGCTATTATTTGATTTGGTAGAAAACTACGAAGTGGTTTGGCCATTTTAAACGAATATTGGTTCGACAGTCCCAAATAGTCAAACAAAAATAGTCTTGCTACATAAAGTGACACTTGTTAAGCATATAATGTTCCGGTCATCTCGTTAGTGGGCCGTGGTAGTCTAGTGGTTATGGTCACGAGCTCGTAGCTGTAGTGGCACGAGTTAGAGTCCTGGCGTCATCGTGTAGAGGGAGTCGACAAGGGCTAAATCCGACGAGTAAACCAATACTGTCCTCTCGTTGTTGTGGTGATTCAATTAGGAGAGAGAGTGCCAGCTCAGGTGTCTCCTCATCATTTGGCCATGGCTCAAAAATTTTCGGTGATGCAATTAGGAGAGAAAGTTCCAGCACAGGTGTCTCCTCATCATTTGGCCATGGTTCAAAAATTTTCTGTGATGCAATTAAGAGAGAGAGTGATAGCTCAGGTGTCTCCTCATCATTTGGCCATGGTTCAAAAATACGAGGTCTATCTACAATATCCCTCATGTTGCCTTATAGTGACATTAATGAAACTCTCATTCACTGTGTGTGTGTGTGACGTTGTCGCAACCTGGAGGTTGCTGGTGTAATTTGGAACACCGAATCATTAGAAAAGTTATAAAAATAATTACTTTTATTTCAAACTAGTCAATTTATAATCAGTTAAAGATTATAAACCAGATGAGCAATTTAAATTAGATCACTATTTTAAGCTTATAAGAAAATTAATTAAACACTTTCTGCTTTTGATCCAATAGTAAATCCCTTGTCTGATCTCCTCTAACTAGGTTATATTCCCATTCAAAACTTCTTCTCTCTTATGTCCACGTTTTCAAAAAGCAATTCTTTACTCTTACTTGAATGTGATAACTTAATGCCTAACTCTAAGACACCCATTGCCAAGGTTTAAATACCACTCAAATTAGCATAAAATCAAGTTCTTTATTCAGAAGACGGTTTTAAACTCAAACCACAGTTAAAGAAGTTTTTCCCCAAGAGGATTAATAATGAAAGCCGCTTATAGAACCCGTCACAACGTCAGCATGGTGTCGATTAAAAGAATGGGTTCTGACTCAGGTGTATAGGCTGTGCCATCTGACCATTATTCTGTATTAATAGGGATATTGACTACATTAAATAAAACTTTCAACCGAATAGAAACAGTCATATAGAACGTTCAATAAGCTAAGCATTTTAATCTTCAAATCCCCGTATTGAATCACGGGCGTAGTTCAGAGCTCTACTAAATGCAAAGCGCAATGCAAATTCTGTTTCTTCCTATAATGTGATTCTAAATTAGTAACCTTCTGATTACAAAGGCATGAATTTGCATACTGATCAAGTGTACATCTGAAGAATAAATCATAAACATATTCGAAAATCTCATTCTTCTTACAGAAAAAAAAAACAATTCCGATATTATTTTTGTGATTAAAAAGCAATAATCTATTCGAGTAGTAAAAAGGATTCACCAATTTGTTTACTCGGGTACAGTTGCAGTTGCTTAAATTTAACAAACACATTAATATTAGTAATCCTTCGCCTTCTTTAGTCATAATTGATTTTTTAATTCAATAACTTGAACGGCTGAAACACGTCGTAGATTTACTTCATCTAATGCTTAAAGCTTTGGAAAAAAAGGAAAAAAGCGTACACTTTTAATGCTCAGCATCAAGCTGATGTACAGGTGTTGATTAAATCGAATTCCACGCATCTCACTTCTTCGAACGCTTTTGTTTCTCATTTCCTTCACTTTTCTTAATAATCTTACTTTTTGTAACATAAATTCAATTTATTGAATCCTTTTTCACTAAAAGGATTTTCGCTTCATGCGAGCATAGTTCAATGTACTTTGTAGAATTTTCTATTGTATTTTAAAAATTATAAGACTACAGGAATCAAAATTGATTGCTAAGTAAATAGTTGCGCAAGAAAATTTGATTAGCATATATGAAATCGTAGATAAAGTAGGAAATGTTTAACTTTAAAAGTAATATTAGTTCGATTCCTGTTTTTACCAGTTAAGGGAAAGCTAAATAAAGGATGTCTTAAGAAACTTTGTGACCCAATCCTATTCACGCTCTTTTACTAATCCTCTTGGGAGAAAATACTTCTTTAACTCTTGTTTGAATTTAAAACCATCTTCTGTAAAGAGAACTTGATTTTATGCTAATTTGACTGCTATTTAAACTCTTGCAAAGGAAGTGCTAGAGTTAATTGTTAGGCTGCTATTAAAGGGAGATTAGCGAAATGATTATCAGAAGCCCTTGGTGTACTTTGAAAAAGCTTAAGATCAGAATATACTCTCGACCCGGGTGGGACCTGACAAGTGCTGTTAAATCGGATCACACGCAATTAAGTGCAGAATTATTTGTCTTACGAATTTAGAGTAGACATTTAATTTGACTGATCCCATGGTTTATAACATTTCTTGATAGTAAACTGAGAGAACCAAATAAACTTAGTTACTTTTATAACAGTGTTTGTTCATTCGGTGTCCCAAACTTCCCCAGCGTCTGCAGTGTCGAGACAACTATAAAAACACTTAAAATTTATATCTACGTTAATGACACTCTTTGAAAACCATATCTGTTAGTATTATAATTTATTTGCTTATACTAATACAACACTGAAAAAATGCAATTCTCATGTTTTCCAAATGTTCTCATGGTTATATATGTATATATATACACCTTGTAATCTTCATTACAACTTGCTTAGCCTTACCTTAAGCTTACTCACTTAAACTTGAATTTTATCCAGTAAAATAAAAAAAAAGTTATTTTTCATTACGTCTGAGAATTTCTATAGATTACTTGAGAGTTGCAATTTTTATCGAGAATGAATCAATTGAAATTTTAAAAAATAACATAAAAAAAGCAACCTAAAAGCAAAAGTTTATGAGCAACAAAAAAAGAATGTAAGGATATAAAATTTCCAAACCGTACTAATGATTACATTCAAAATCAACGCTGCTGAGGGAAGCTGAAGTAATGTATAGGGATAGTGTAACTCTAGTTTTTAAAAGCAGGCGATTTAAAAATTAAAATGTGAAATATAACTCATTTTCAGAGAATATAAGCCTTTTGACAATCTTATTTGCAGATAAATTAACTTAAATTAAAATTTTAATTCATATTCAGCATATTAGATTTTTGTTGTTTGGCAACAAAAATTATTGGAAGTTAATATTAATTAAGAATTATTGAGTTAAATATTAATTAAGAATAAATTCTGAAAGGATACTTGTCTTGTATTTACCAGAAACCATAAATGATATTGAATGTAACAGTCTAATAAAATCTAATTTTGACCTTTAAAGATCTATTACATTCAATTTTGTGATACCATCTTAGAACAGTCATTAATGAGAAAATGTTTTGTGAACTATTGAGCACTGCTTATTTCAAAATAAATCGGTAAAATACATCACGAATATAAAGAATTTAAAAACAAGCTTTGTTGTGTTTAATGAGCCCGATTTGTTTACAGAAAAAGTATAGATTGTGTTCTTGTTACAGACAAGCCGAAAATAAAACGTGCCATCCTAAATTTGACGAGATCTATGTTAATTCCCATCAAAAAACTGCATAGAGTGTTGAAAATGGTTACATAAGCACTGCTCGAACTTTGAATGTGAAAAATATGCGGATTTGAGTTATACCCATTAATTTTCTCTAAACTCTAGTTCTCCCTACAATAATTCTTCTATTACATGCTATTAAGAAGAACACACTGATTAGTTAATTACCTTATGTTTTCTAATAAGAAAAATGATTAATCTTTTATCATAATTGCCATCTTGCTCCAATACTGGGACAGAATAACACATTTGCATCACATTTTCTAATGGTGAACTATTTTCGATTTGATTAAAATAAGAATTTCCCCGATAAGATACAGTTCATTGAATGATCATTCTAATAACACGCAAAATAATAATTTACCCCAAAGAATGGATTAATTAAAAGTAATCAACTGTTACCATATTGTCAACTTAGTCAGGTCTGCTTTGCATCAAGAACACGCCGTGAATTATTAAGAAAATTCTACTGGCGAAAATTAAAAGAAGTTCTGAATGCTTTTTGCCCATCTTCACATAAATTTATGAACTCCTACCAGATTTATAGCTCTATTTATATTATGGGTTCCTTTTGTATTATGGATCCCTAACCAGAATAAGCAATAACTGACTTTGTAACACCGAACTGATTTTAACTTTCATATAATCTGCCATTAGGGGTTCATTGAAGTTCTTCTAATAAACGACTTTCGCTGTAATTTTCAAGATGTCGCGCTTTCGAAAGCTTTTCTGCAGTATCACAACAAAGATTTGCTATCTATTCAAAACAACGACTTTTATCCTGTGATTCATTTACATAATGTAATGTCTTTCGATTTTACACGAATAGCACTTCTTTAAAGAGTTTTAGGCGTTTAACCAGATGCAAGATATTCAAATCCTTCTTTATAGTACTCATTTTAACGCACAAATTTATAGTATATTACTAACGAGGGTTCTGTAATACACGAGAAAGCTTTTAATGCTAGTTTACCTCATAACTATAATTTCTCACTTAAAACAACAAATTGCTAATCATAGAATGCGAAAAAGTTCTATCTCGTGTAGATTTATATACATTTTACAATAAATCTTGTATGATATACATCAAGTATATTAGAAGGTAAAAAGTAATAAATTCTGAAGTACATGCAATATTCTGCATTATTTAGAAAGGATTGACATTTTCTTATAAAATGAGAATAAGCAAGCTAATGTATAACATTTCAATATTATAAAAATTGTGATCGTATAAAATTTCTTTTAGAATCGTCCATATAACCTCTACTCAAAACTTATTTTTGTCTTTCACTCTTCGAAAAAGTACTCACATCTATATTTTTGTTTATATCTTTTAATTTATATAACTACTTTTTATTATACTTATTAGATCCATTCTTATACTATAAATGGATACTTATTCTTCTAAAGTATATTAATTTTTATTGGTAAGCTTTATCATTTTCCTCTTCAATAACATAATTTAGTTTTCATAGAAGTAAATTTCGGTTAAATACTCATTTAAAATCTACTCTTGCTTTCTTTTTCTTTCATTCGCTGTTTTGAAGGAAGTAACCTAATCTCAAGAATGGTACATCTCGATATGGAAAATCTATTTTCCATATATTTCCAGCAATAAATTTCCAAAAATAATTCGGTTTTTAAATCTTAAATCCCTATATATGGTATGTTTCATAACGCGTTACAACTTTTAAAAATATCTTTTGGTGTATTTTATTTTATATTAATTTTAAGGAGGAATTTCGCTCTTTTTCTGAAACCAACTTCAAAATTAGATATATTGAAATAATTAATGATTTGGTTCCATGTGTGCCGAAAATTGTCAAAAAAGAAGTATGAATCAAATTAATAATTTCTTCAACTGCAAAAAGAATCAGCGTAGAATATGACCTTGTTTTACAAAAAACAAATATTTAAAAATAATAATAGTGGAAAAGAAATAATAAGAGCGTATTATTTATAATACATACCTTTTATTTTCATCAGAAAACTTTCTAGAGACAATTATTTTTGCCGATGCTTCAAAAGTCGATAAAAATGTAACATATTATTCTCATTGAGGTGCCTTTCTAGTTGCGGGAACATTTTTTTGAAATAATGCTGAAAGTTCATTTTTAAACTCATTTTTTGTTTGATTATAACTGAAAACTTATAAAAACAACGAAGAAAAAAAATTTCAATATATTTTTATAAGAAAATGGACAATTTTAGGTTAAAATTAGGCATTTTTTGCACATCGCGGCAAACACTGTAAAATAAATTCTAATGCAAAAGATAAAAAAAGTTCTTTGAATTTTATTCAGAAAGCGTTTACCTATACTTTGCTCTATCATCTCTGAATAATTTCAATTTATCACAGAATTAGGGGTCAAAAATTGCACAAAATGAAAAATTTTCAAAACTTTTGCATTTATCACAGAGAAAAACAATCATAAAAAAGGTAAATATAACGATTTTTCTTATTCTCTAGTGCAGAGTATGCATACTAAAATAATAAACAATGATGCTAAATTTCATGAAATTATCTCAAGGACTTTTTGAGATATCATGTTTGCCATGAGATAAAATATGGAAAAATTTGTTTCGGAGAAAAACGCATTTAAATATTTAAAATCTAAATCTTAAAAAATTATACTGCTAAAACAACCTAAAACCTCTTTATATCAAAAGAATAAACCTTTTATACGCCCATATCAGTGTTATATATTTGTTTCAAATTCTTTTTTTTTTTATTTTTGCTACCAATTTTATAGTCAAAAAGCTTTTCTTAACGTCTAAATGTATAGTTTTTTTAAATACAAATTAGAGATATAAAAAGCACACTACAAAAACTTTATTACGTTAAAAAAATAATATTTTTATATGGAAAAACAGGTATATATTTCCACTAAGTATCTTAGAGCTTAAGATATATGTAATATAAAATATATTAATGTGTGTGTTACTTTGTCAGTAAATATTCCAGAAAATTTCTTTTAAAAATATTGCTTATCACAAAGGTTATAAGAAATTATAATGAAAAGCATATAAAGAACAGTTTTTAAAACCTCCATATGAATACGCTTTGACTTTTTTTTCATTCTCAGTAATTTTGTTTTTTATGCAGCTTTTTTTCTCCCCGAGAAAATTTTCTATATTCAAAGGGGTGTTCCACAAAAGTTAAAATGCGTTCCAGATCAAATTTTACAAATTTATGTACAAGATCTTAGGAAGGGAAGTATTTGCATTTCTAATTATATA
>BMAV01026212.1:47303-101485 GCA_019973955.1 Trichonephila inaurata madagascariensis | reverse complement strand
CCCCCCCATACTTTTTTTTGTTCTTTTTCTTCTTTTCTTTCTTTCTTTGTTGTCATTATTTTTAGCATTTATTTATTTTTGTTTTTGTGTGTGTGTGTGTGTGTGTGTGTGTGTGTGTTATTTTTACATATTAGAAGAAATATACTTTTTTAGAAATCAAAAAAGTACACTTTCTTTTACCTAATTTGTTTTAAAGATTTAACAACATTTGCCTTAATTTTCGAAGCATCCACATTGATTTTCTGCTTCATTTTATCTCAACAATTTTACTTATGCTTCCGAAATATTAATATGGGCTTCTTATTTTATTTTGATTTAAACATGTTTATTGGATTTTTGTATCCCTTTAATATTGACGCCACTTTTCAGATTTTCTTTTCTGCTTCAGTTGATTGCAAATAATAAACAGATAAATGGGGGAAAATTTATCCGAACAAAACATAAAATTTTTCCCAATGATGCTGAATCATTTGTTAAGAGACCACATTAAAATAATGAGAATACTACATTATTTTTTTTTATAAATATTACTAATTTTTTTATCAAATGTGTGTTATTGAAAAGGACACATCAAAGTACCAGGGAAGAATAAAGAAACTGCGCTAATTACTAGTTCCCGGTTTTAATTGAAAATGTATTTTGAACGCTGTTAATGAAATTACTACCCATCACAAGCATATTTCTTTTACGTTATTTTAAGAGCTCTCTCTACAACCTTTACAAGTAGTTCCGCAGATTCTCCCTGTATTTCTAAGATGAAAATAAGAAACATGATTTTTTTTTCCTTATCTGAGGTTCCATTAAAGTATCCGACTACGTTCGGAACCGTGATTTTACAAAACGGTATAAATGGATAATATTTATGATATTTAGTGTCACTTACATTAGAAAATTATATAAAATTGTTTTAAGAATAGTATTACAATTAAAAATTGTTTAAGTGCAATATTTTGACAAAAAATGAACATAGAATGACCAATTTTTAAAATATTCTCCTTTTGCGAAAAATGCTTTTATTATAATAATATTTTGCCTGTGTATAACTCAAACCTGTGTACAGAAGCTCAACTAGAATTTTTGAAATATATAACTGAGAAGTGGGTTTATCCATGTTTTACGACAACAGAGGGGAGAAATTTTTAGAAAAAAATACCGATAATTATTTCAATGGGTTGTAACTCTGAAAATAATGTGAATTTTTCAAAAAAAACAAAAACAGTTCAGACTCTCTGGAGAAGTCTTTACTTTATATAAGCACACACACACACAAAATATTATTGTTTTAGAAGCATTTTTTATAAAAGGAGAACATTTTGAAAAAAGGTTTATTCTAAGTTAATTTTTTGCCAAAATATTGTATTTAAATAAAAAAAAAATTGTCAAAATGTCCTTAAAACAATTTTATATATGTATTCTAATCTAAGTGACACTAAATATCCTAAAAATTATCCATTTTTTTTTTTAATCACTTTTTTAATCACTTTTTTAACTGCTAAAAAGCTATTGAAATTGGCCTCCTTTACAATAAAGACAGAGAACATAATGGTATTTATATATGAACAGCAAAAGTTTCATCTATTTGCACCCACATTGCAATATATAAACCTTACATAATTTTATTTTTAAAACAAATTTGTGTATTTCAAATTAAAGAAAATTACGTGGACTAAATGCTAGATCAGCGGTTGGCAATCTATTTGGTACGTGGTGCAATTATCAGTGGCCCACTACATGCTTTTCTAATTAGTCAATTTTTGAGCAAAGTTGATAATTTTGAAATGAATCTTATTGAAATAATATCTTCACAATTGTTGGAAGCAACATCCAAGGAATTGCGAAAAAATCTGGATGACTACCCAAACGATAAATCGATCGCTATTTTATAAATTACTGGATGTCATTTTTGCAGAGATTTAATTGAAGAAAAAGCATGTGTGTTCTCTGTTTTCCGCTTTTGTCTATACATATTTATGTGAAAAAAATATTTTCTCATATGAAAAATGTGTTGATTCCGGAAAGAGTTGTTTTTCAGTTACAGTTTTAATGTTCAGTTGTAAAACAATCTGTTTCAAAAATATTTGAAAGTCACTAGTTTATACCCTTGATATTGCGACACAAAGTAGAGCAGTGCAGGAACAAAGATCGCATTAAAAGATTTTTTTTATTCAACTATATTAAAGGGAAACACTTATATATTTTTATGTTATTTATTTCCTATTTTAATAAATATGATGAAAAAATACATGACACACACATAATATATGTACACTTTTAATTTTTTTAATTATCTTGAAGAAAATAGTTAAGTTTTATGTGCTGTTCATTTTTATGTTAAGAAATATTTTTAAATGATGCAAAATTAATGTATAATAAAACTGTGAATCTGTATATTTTACCTGTTTCCTAATTTTGTATGCATTATCGCTGGAATCGTATTGTTTCAAAAGCTTCTTATAGTGGGGTACACTGAATCATATTGTAAACCTGGTTTGGCAGGCCACGGCTAAAAGGTTACTGACCCTTGTGTTAGGTTACAGATATAAATTATTAGTGTTACTGAAAATTGTGCAATAGTTTAAAGAGTTTAAAAAGCACTTTAAAATCGATACTAACATTACTTCAAAATAGATAATAGCACACTGATAAGCCGAAAAGAAAGATTAAATAATAAACTTTATCACGGTAATTTCAATACATCCTTATGCAGTTTTCAGTTTCGTAATGATGACCAAGCAAAAGAAATTATTTCAAGAAATAGAATAAGCATTCACAATCAGCTTTGTGTAAGAAATACATCAACATATGTTTGAATCTCACCAAAAATATATATCTGTCCCTTATTTCAACAATAAATTATCTAACTGTAAATATTTAACAAAAGCAGTTTTCCACGTTATTGTTAAAATAAAGGACACATACATTTTGAAATGTATTACCGCGTTTCTTTTAAATTAACTTACATAATAGAAAATGGAATATTTTTATATTAAATGAAAAATATGTAACCAGCCAAACAAAAATATGTAACCAATTTTTTTTTTAATTTCTTTTTATGTTTATGAAATATAGAATTTTAAAAGTTTTAAGTGTATGTTATTTGAACTGACATATTAGATTAAACTATATTTTGTATTTAAGTGTTAAAATGAGTTAAGTTTGTGATATTTTTCTTTATGTGAATAATCTGATTTAGCTTTTAGTAAAATTTATATATTTTCTATGAGCAAAAGTGTTAAATATAAAGCATATAAACAGTCTTTAATATCTGTAGTCATAGCAACAATGTTTGAATACTATCGGACATTTCTTCAAAAGTTCATATGAGTTCGAGCCTAGTACCACTGAAGACTCGCCGTGTAGGGTGGGGTCAAGGGCGATGCTCGTAAAATCTATTGAGGCTCAAACGTCCCTTTGGTGTGTTGTGGAAGTTAGGAGAGGGGGTGCCAGTTCAGGGCCGCCTTCGTCAATTGGCTATGGTTCAAAATTACGAGGTTCGTAATTTTGTGAATAGTACGAGGTTATATATAATATTCATTCACTAACTCAAAAGTTGTGATACAGCCCCCCTTTGGTGACCGTATCTTTGATTGTCAGCGTGAGCTAGAGGTGTAGGGTTTTCAAAAGGAATAGACATTTTAAATTCTTAATATGACTTTATTAAGAATAGAACTTAAGTGTCTAACAATTTAGATAAATTTAAATAACGAGAATCTAGAATGAACAAACACACACAAAGATAGTTAAACCGAATCGCGTAACTTATACCACTTTCACTAAATAATTATTCAATCCGACTACTCTCACTTCTAATAATATTATAAGTCATAATATCAAATAATCAGTCCTACCTTAATCCAACCTAAGATTCTATATCTATATGGAAACGTCTAGGCGCACGTGCAATGGTATGCACCTTGTAGTAATAGCTGGGTTTCCAGGTAACTTCACGAGTGGCTGTCAATTCACGCTTGTATCTCTTCAAACATAACTTTCCCCAAATTGCTGTCGTGCGTACTGGAACTTCTGTTCTTTTAAAAGCTATCTTATTTGCATTTCTTGTTCACATTTCGCTTCTTGGGTTTTGGTTGGAAAAGAGTTGCCATTAATCTTGGCTACCAAAGAACCCAGAGGTTATGTTAAAGAAAAGACGCGTGAGCCCATCATAAAGTTCGTGACTTAATTCATTACATTTCATAAATTTTCGAGCTATAATGTTTCATATTCATCGCACAAAATTGTTTCTAAAAGCAGTTAAAAGGCATTCTTTAATCAAATTTTAAAGTATCGATTTCAAATATGAAGAATCTTTTTCTCTGTCTTTTGTGTACATGTTTTGCATATTCTACGCATATTTATAATTCTCTTCTTAGTTTCAGATGCAATATAATTTCTAAAATACACAACTTCTTTAAATCAAAGGTTCGTTCTGACGTTTGGTGAATAAACTTTAATCTCAGTCTTATTTTTTAGACATTTTTTCTATTCCCCCAGCGAGTACTTGGCAATAATTCCTCAACTTTGGCAATTTGTATTGCTGATTTGTCTTTTTTTTTCCAAGTTAAGTAATGACAGCTGATCTTAAATGCTTCAAAAATATTTGAAACTTAGTTTCATCAGCATTAAAGCAGAACTACTCATTTACAACTCATTAATGAGGCGCGTTTTCACATACGCAGCAGAAACGAGGGCAATGATCGAGGAAGGAAAGGAGACTTGCTATATTTTAAAGAAGGTTCCTGAAAAGTTTTTTAGGAGGTTTAAAATGTGATAACATTTGGGAAAAGAAGAACCAATGTAGAAATTTATAAAATTTTAAAAAACCAGGTGTTGTTAAATTCATTACAATATAAAGTTTAAGATGGGCAAGATACCTGATAAGATGGGTCGACAATAGAGTCACGAAAAAGATCTTTCTGTTCGGAAAAAAGGAAGATCAAGATTTAGGTGGATTTTGATTGTTTAGAAAAAGATCTAAAAACTATTAATGTCAGAAACTGGAAAGGTCGGGACAAGAATAGGACAACCTGGAGTTGAATTCTATGAAGGCCAAGGCCCACCCAGCGCTGTCGTGCCTTTGAAGAAGGGAGGAATTTTAAATGACGAATCCATTAATTTTTCGCTGAGATTCAATCCTTTTAGGTATTTACATAATATGAAGAAACTAATAAGCGATACCATTATATTAAAACAAAAAACAATAGTTATTTTTGAATAGCAAGAAATCAGGTTGCATAATGTTCTGTTGTAACTAGATTTAGAGAAGCTTCACGAACAAACTTAGCAGTGGCGTAGCGTGGGCTTTCGCCACCTGGGACCGACCGGAAATTTGTCGCCTCTCTATTTTAGTTATTAGTCAAGAAAATTATAAAAAGTAGCTTTCAATTTTTTTATTAATTAAAAATGTATTTTTCGTGGGTTTTTTTCATAGCAAATTCTTTTATACAATTGTCAATACCAATATGTATGTCATGTTCAATTGCCAGAATAGCTAAATTTGTTAGTCTTAACGAGGGCATAGTCGATCTCAGATAATTTTTGATTAATTTTAGCTTAAAGAAGCTTCACTCGCAACTGGCATTATTGATGGCACATGTTAAAAAAATTCTCACCCTTATGACAATATTTGGTAAACCATCTTCAAGTTTGGACTCAATAATATATTTTAATAAACCCACAGAGCCGACCTAATGAGTTTTTTTTTTTTTTTTTGTCGACGTACGGCTTTAAGTTGGAATTCTTTATTAATGTCTTGAGGAGCTTGGTCTAAGTTAAGTTCGTCCATGCTCAATATCACTTCCGGCCTTATAAAAGCATATTTTTGCTCTAGATTCTACAACTGTTGGAATCTTTCTCGAATTTCAGCAGTTACTCTATCTATTGAAGAAAACTTTATTCAACTCAAATCATCTTCGCACGATAACTGAACATTTTTACTTTCGTCGCCAAATATATGCTTCCTCCTAATTCGTCTTGGGGTTCAAAAGAAATTTCAAGCTTTTCACATAAACTTTTAGCATATATTAAAACGTCTTCCACGATTTCCTCTCGTTTTGCTTCTAATATGGTCTGTAAAGCACGTATTTCTTAGCACATTGATGGATATTTAGTCCTTCTGTTTGCAAATAATTTTGAGCATCAGTGACTTCAAGCAGTACCGGTTGTCAGAAGCCTAAGTAACATAAAAACGAATGCAATTGCACAGCGACTAATAAACTTCCTATTAAACTCCGTGCATTAAAGCTTTCACTCGTTTCCGTCAGTTTCGTCGCGTCGACACGATTTGGAGTTTGAAATATTTTTTGAATTTAAATATCGCGGTGCTTGCTGACCCTTTTCGTATGCCACCCGGGGTCATGGCCCTCTCTGCACCCCCTCTCGCTATGCCACTGAAACTTACCAATCCTAAAACTCCTTCTGCTTCCAATTATTTCTTTGATTTCAAATTGTATACAAATCTCAAGGCAATATATTAATCACTAAAAAGGTTTATATAAAATACTCAATCTCTTATTTAAATTTTATTTTACTGTAAGATAAACTTTTAATTGCTGTAATACATTTTTTTGAAAATTAACTTCACTTCTGGGGAAAACAGATATAAATTGTGACTCTAACAGAAAAAGAAAGAAAGATTTTTTTTTCCTTTTGCACATAAACAAAATTTAACCAGTGTCGGATATTCTTGTTATTTTTAACACATCTCACTATGTAACACCATTTTTTCCCTAGACAGTAAGAGCTATTTTCAAAGGATTTCTGTCTGAAAACCATAGAAAATGACTATTATTCCCCTCAAACAGTTTCTGTACTTTTTTTACACGTTTTGAATGAGAAAATTTATGAATCCGTGATTTTCACTTACATAAAGTAAAAGACAAACACATATGTAGCAAAATTGATATATATTTACTCTCCAATTATGTATAAAATTATTACAAAAGATTTAAAAATGAATACGTTTTTGTGATTAACGCGTTGACTGTAAATAACTCTTACTGATCACTCCCCAAATATAACCCCTCATCATGTTTTGGTAATACTTGCCCATGATAAGTACAATATTCTTGATGGAAAGCTCACCTTGCAGAACACGTTTCCATGTTATTCTTAAATTTGTCTAAGTAAGCATCTTGGATATGAACTTAAGTGAATATCCTGAAAGAGAGAGAGATCAAAAGTATTAAAACCAGATCCACACAGATTTCAGATGTATAATTGCTCAAGAATCCCTTTACTACTAAGGCAAAGATGTTGCAAGCCCCTTTTCCATTCTTACTGACTTCTGGGGAAATTCTTCGCTCACCAGGAGCTATTTCATCCATAAACCAATGAGGACACTAGTTTTGACCCTTTCCTCAGGCAGTATAGTTAATAAATCATGAAGGGGCTTAAATTCAAAGGATTCTTAATGTAAAGCTTCGACAACTTGTTTGAACAAAACAAACAATTTAGACAAAATTGAATATTTAGTGTAGGTTTTAGCACTTTCCGTGGGTCTATAATTAGCTCTCAGTGGACGTTACCCCTTCCCATAAAGAACACATAGTCCTCTTGGGCCATTCCCACGTGTTGCAGTGGACTTCACGGTCGTAGAGGCTAAGATAACAAGGGAAATTGGTAAAACCTCCTAGGTAACCCATTAGAAATCCTATCCCCCCTGAAGTATCCAATGACTTTCCATACATATCAAACTTAAAAGCAGCTAGAAATCGTTTTATATATGTTATTTACACACATTCATCCAATAAATTACATTACTTAACCCTAGACATCAATAATTCGAAATTTGATTTGATGAGACCACAATCTTTGATTAAGTCGTTAAGATAGTTTTGTGATAGGGATAACATAAATTTATTTCTTCGACTCTAAAACTAAAATTTAGATTTTCATCGTCTTCCCCTTTATCTGACTTTCTACAATCATCTGGAGACTACAGAATTTTCTTCGGAGGAGTGGGTATAGAAAACTGCCGCCAATATAGCACAGAGACAATGGAAGAGGTATACTCAGATGTATAAGATGTGCATTTTTTTCTACTAATCTACTCTGCAAAAGTATCAATTACGCGAGTGGTCAGCAGGATCCAATTCTTGGTATAGTGAACTTCTGGGATATCTTTTCTCCCCTATGTCAATCTGTAAAAATTAATAATAAATTTGTCATGGTGAAAAAATACATATAGCTAAAAAACTAATATGTATGCAATTCTCACAACATATTTTCTTTTTCTTTTTCATAAGCTCAACAGCCTTTCGCGGCCCAAGGCTGACACGCTGATCCTCCTCCTCCTGTCGACCCTATCTGTCGCGATGGCCTTCCATTGGTTGATTCCCATTAGTTTGAGGTTCTTTTTTAACATTATCTAACCATCCTGTAGGTGATCATCCTCTACGTCTGGTCGGTAGGAAAAGCCACAATATATTTTACTCATGAATAATACGCACTTAAAGAGCAGCCAGTTCCTGCACATGAAAATATGCCTCCCAAACGTAAGACATGAATTTGTAAATATATGCATTACAAAAAAAAAGAAAAGAAAAGAAATAAATAAATAAAAATTGCATTCAAAATAAAAAATATAAATTTAAAGTAAAATAAACATACAAATGTTCTATGTTTCAAAAGCATGATTTACTTTTACTACTTGCTAGTTGGGCAGATATATTTAATATAAACAAAACTATATTCTTTATGAAACTTACACAAACTCAGGGGTCTCATTTATCTTATAAATCACGTAGCTTGAAACAAGTCTTGTGATTCCTAGCAATAAGTGTTGGCTAGGTACACAATAATTACAAAACAGAATGTAAAATTTGAGATTAAAAATCGGCAAAATTTATGTATACAGTGTGTATAAGCATATAAGGGAAATATAAGATTAATTTCTTAAAATACATTAGTAATAAGCCACAATAAAATAAAAATATTAGGCCTATCCTGAAAATCATAAATATTTTATTCACCTAGAAATTTATATATTTGTATAGATTCATATAAACCACTGTAACAAGACCGAAATGCGCAGTTAATATGTAATATATACATTAATACACGCTCTAAATATGATATTTAATTACACTGTTATATAAAAAAAATTTGGGGAGCACATGGATTTAACGAAATTACTTAAATATTTTTTCGGATAGCTAACATAAAATAAAACCTCCATAGTCTACAGTGTAGCAGAAAACAGAAGAAAAAAAACTTCGTGTGCATATTAACGTTCATGTGTCGTCAAAAACCTAATAAAGGATAAAGCGCAGAAATCATGATTTCATTAAAGCTGTTGTTTTTCGTTCAGTGATAAAATTCAACCTTTTGACTGTTGCTTTGAAAAAAAGAGGACTAGAAAATGTCTCGACAACATGATTAACTAGAATCCATGGCTTTGCGTATTATCTAAAGACTGGGATTAGGAGAAACACAAAGAAATGTAGTGGATGCAGTCGGAGTGTCATTGCAAGACTGTGGAATCGATTCCAATAATTCGGGCATGTTCAACGTCAGCCAGGACCAGGTTATCCACATGAGACCACAGAAAATAATATGACCGATATATCCTGTTAACTGCTCATCAGGACAGATCAGCCAAAACGACTAAGATTCAAAGACTGTTTCTTTTGGTAAAGGGACAAAAAATTTCAAGCCAAGCAATCCGAATAAGGCTTCATGCAAGTGGTCTATATGCACGTAGGCCAATGGTTTGTATTCCATTCATTACAAAACATATGCGGCGCGAAGAAAATTGGCTGCTGAACATCGAGATTGGATGTAAAGTGAATGGAGTCAAGTGCTGTTTACGGACGAGTCCCGATTCAGTTCAGAGTGTGACACCAAGCGTGTTTTGGTATGGTGAGAAAGAGGGGCACTCTAAATACCCCTATACTCGTTCAGGAAGGATCACATTTCAGAAGGAGTGGTTTGATGGTATGGGCTGAAATCAGCATAGGTGGACTAACTGACCTGCATATCTCTCAAAATGGCAATTTGGTGGGTAAAAGGTATGTAGACCAGATCCTGAGATCTTATGTCATGCCTTACGTTGCAGTCATTAGTGATTTCTTTCTTTAAATGCAGGTTAATGTCAGGCCTCATATAGCTAGTCACGTGAAGAACTTTCTTGAAGCGGAAATAAAACAGCGTATGGAGTGGCTAGCATACTCCTCTGATCTTAATTCAATCTGGCGTGTTTGGGACACACTGGGACGAAGCGTTGTTGCAATACCTGTTACTTGGAGAATAATAGAAATCCGATTTCGTCAAGAGAGGAAGCGTATTCTCCAAAGTCTCATCGATAACCTCAAAACATCCATGCAAAACAGGTGTATGGCAGTCTTAGCAGTTCGAGGGGACCACACACCATATTAAACATCCTGTATCATTCCCAAAGAATCAGTTTTGTTCGGTTTTTTGTCATTTACATGTAACCAAATTGTTGTCCTGAAACAGCATTTCATACTCTTTATACCATTCCAGAGAATTAAAGTTCACATACAAATCACAAGACAAAGTTCTTTTTGTCTGTATCCTCCCTTTTATATCCATTCAAGGCTATCGCGCAACTGTTTCTTCACTGTTGCGCCCCTAATATTTTTACCAACAACATTATTCATCTAATTTCTCCAGAGTTACTGGGTTTTTTTTTTCTGTCCTTGTAAATGAAATGAGATACTCAAGTTTTATCTTGATTCTCAAAAAATATGAAAAAATAAATACTGTAATTTTCCCATATTGTTTTATCAAATGCTTTACAAAATACTTATTTTTCCTTTTCTTTATAAACCTGTGACAAACATACCAAAATTCATCTGTCATAAAGTTGCAGCCTCTTAATGCCATTGCTAAAATGTATCCAATTAGAGAGCTAGATCTAAACTTATGCCTTTCAGGTATAGGATTTGCGATATTGTTGCAGTTCGAATGCCTAGACGGATTATTTTCAGCTATAGTGAAGACTACTACATATACCAGAGAGGTGATTTATTGATCTCATTACTTCTTAATGAATAAAAACGTATTGAAAAAGAATAATTCTTAACTATATCACTGTTCCAAAAACAAAACAAAAAAAAGTTTATGAAGGGCTATGTTATATGCTTTTAAAACATATAAAGTAGGGAAATAGTAATTATTAATAAGTACATGAAAAAAATTTAATACAGGGATAACTACCAGTAATTTTAAAGATTCTAAAATGACAAATATAACACCAATTAATGCATACAGGTACCTGTTAACAAAAAAATTCAATATTAATAAAAGCAACAATTTCCCTGCAGTGACTATGGTGTATATCTTATTTATATTATGCTAATGGTTCTTAAACTGTTATATGTGCGTACCGCCTGGAACCAGGTCCGTGGCCCAGGTTTAAGGACCAATGGCACAAACTATTGGGCAACAAATCTGAACTCTTTCGCTAGGATTCATGATGTTACAATGCAGCTCATCATGGTGGTATACGCAATACACCTGACAGTATGAAGATGATTGTGAAATCCTTTTTGTTTTGATCGATCCATGACTTCTGGAATCACCAATTCCATATTCTCATTATTAGGATTTGATTTCGTCCAAAGCAAAGACTGGTTTTTCACAGAAGAATTAATCGACAATACTGAAACTTCTCACACAAAATAACACTTACAATTTCAGATTTTAAAAATAGCCTCCGTTGGTCCTTTTGCAACAGTGTTCGTATATAAAGTTACCCGTGTATACGATTTGCCTTTGAACTTCAGTCCTAATTATTCTTTAGTCAAGCATACGCATGTAGGAACGTCTTTAGGCTTTTTTAAATCTTGTCCCAGAGAAGATTTACTGTGGCCCTGTTCCCTATGCAAATGTAGGCTCTACCTGTAGTTTTTAAAAAGTCTATAGCTTGCATTGTCAAATACTCAAACAAACGGTAATTAGAAATAAATAAATTTTCGCGATTCACAAACCTAGGCACAAACCGGCTTAACTGATAACCGCATTTCGACTAAATGAGTTGAAGGATTGTTTATGGTATTAGACCTAGGCCTACATGGACAACGGTCATCACATAAAAATGCAGTTTTACCACTTTAGCCAATCGACATGCAGTTTGAAATTCTCCTTTTTTTTTCTTTTTTTTTTTCGAGAATATGTACGGGAATAATATTTTTGGTCCTAAAAATTATCCGAATCATGATATTATTAAGACCGAGTCGAGAACAAAACGTGGCCCCCACGGAGGGAGAGGCCCAGTAGGCCCATGCCAAGACGTCCCTGTACGCACTCTGCAAATGTCACTTTTTTTAATGTTTCCTTCATGGTGTTGCACTTTAGATAACGAGTAGTTTAAATAATGACAACTAAGAAAATTGAATGTTTATTCAAGAAAAAAATAAAATAAAATTTGTAATCTTAAATTTTAGCTTACGGTAAAATCCGGCGTTTAACGTGCTTTTAACACAAAATGCAAGATCGAAATGTATGGGTACGCTTACGTCGGTTATAAAAACGATAGCTTCAAAAATAAAACAACAGATGAAAATTTTAAGAAAATACATTTCTACAAAGATGAATACTGTTTATTTAAAGGGAATGACATACCTAATGAACTTAAAGTGATCTAGTTCTAGAAGTTTACTACTTTTTCAAAAGCCTGGGATAATACTTCGAATAAATGATTTCAAAACGCGTAACAATATATCACAAGTCCTTTGCAAAAAAGAGGATGCGTTTTATACAGTGAATAAACCTTAAAATTAAAAAATGCTGCTTAAAAGTGCGCATTTTACGCAGGATTTTAAGGTACAGTTTTATAAAGTTTTTCTGAATAAAAAATAATAAATCCTAAAAATAAAAAAGTTATTTACATTTTTGTTGAAAATCGGGATATACAATCAGTCAAATTTCAAACGCTGTAAAAATGTAGCAAGAAGAGGGCTACATAACAACAAAAAACTTTTCTCCAAATTTTCCTTCAATGACATCTAGATACACATCAGGGTATTTATTGTGCAGTGAATCAAATGATGTTGTGCATATTTACATTCATATCTGTCTTTTATTTGTAATTTAAAACTAGTCTCTTTTATTGATATTATTTTGTACGATTACTCTATTTTTCGTTTTAGCCATTGGCAAATTTATAGATACAACAAGAGGGTAACTAAAGTTGTGAGCTATTATGAACTGTTTATAGAAATTTTAAGCTGTAAAAAATAATTGTTCGTATGAATAACTAAATTGTTTTGTAACGTTTAAGCATTTAATTGCTAAAAAGTAAACAATTTCAGTGACTACTGGGATAAAGAAATTTCCTAAAGGTATTATTCAGGTTGAAAAAGTTCCTTTTTTTTTTCTTTTTAAATTTTTTACAATTTTTTTTTATTGAATTTAAGGAAAGTGAGAGGTCAAAAAAATTAAAGAACTTGTTCTTTATAGTTTACATTTGTAGAGTTCCTAACAACTTAGAGTTTAAGGAATTTCTTCTCATCATATTTAAGATTTTTATTAAGACCGTTGACCATTCAATAATTTTTTTAAAAAAGGATTTTGTGCAGAAGCGCATTCTTGGTTTGTTTCTCTCTTCTACACTTCAAATGTTTGCAGACACAGATTGATTGGAATTTCCATTTTCCTACTGCTTAAATATTCCGACTCAATTATTTCATGCACTTATACCCCCTCTTCTCTTATGTAACAGACACCCCTTTCAGCTCAGTGTGGGCATTCACCAACATCGCGTTTAGAGATGCTCAATGATTATTTTCTTTTTAAATAACTCAGAAATTTGGTTTTTTTTCCCTTTGAAAATCCGAATCTTTATATTTAAATAAAATCACAATAATCAAATATTATTTTCATATTTAAATTTGATATAATTTTGAAAATATTATTGCGTACTTATTTTTAAAAATAAACAATTTAACTATATTACTTAAAATGTCTCGTTTTCTTCCATTCACATATGATTATGGACAATCTCAGTAGGCTATCATTATTTTTTTAGAAAAGAAATTCTAAATGGTACGTATATACGAGTCCAAGCTGCCATTCAAAGAACATTTGACTGTTTACAGAACTATCTAGCATTTTTTGTAATGTAATATTTAACAGCTTTATATTTTTCATACATTAGCCTCATATGAAATTTGTCTACTGTAAAATGAATCAAAACTATGTGTTACAAAAACATAATCTCGAAACTAACACACAAAAGGCAGGTTTTATGAAACTTCGTCGTTTCATTTAGTGACCCTCGTCACATTGAAACTTCGACTAATATAAAATAGTTCACTACTTTTGTGATTGCTTAGGAAAATTTTATCGTAAGAGAGTATGTTAGATCTTAAATATCGAGGAACTATGCTAAGGGCAGAAATGATATTCAGTTCTAGAGGTAGATGATGCCTATGACGTCATATTCTTAAAAATGAGATAGAAGAAAAATTATAATTCAAAATTCATATCTTAAAATTTGTGAAGTATCATTTGTGTTTTTAATTTACCGTAAATGTTCTTTTCATGAATATGTTTTTAAATGTTAAGAGATAAATAATTAATTATAAGCAAAACATATTTCACAAGCATTACAGCTGTTGAATATTATGGAACATTTCTTTTATTTTTCATAGAGAAGTAAAATTTAAGACAAGCAGTCGGAATACAGCACAACAGTTTGCAGTATTGATGTAGATTCATCAGAAGTATTATGTGAAGATTGTTAGTCTCTACATCTAGAAAACTATCATAATTTCTGTAAAATAATTCTTAATTTAATCGAAATATGGCAGATAACGACGCATCAAAAATAAATCTTGCGGCTCTACGTAAAGTAGACCCATCCATATCATCCATCGTTGATAGGGCGAATCAAGTTGCTTTATATAAATATATACCTGAAGAAAGCAAATGGGTAAGATGTTAATTGCGCAAAATATGTTTCTGATCTGATTTTTTGTTAGCATCAGCATTCTTATGATAATAGATGACAATTTCAGAAACTACATCAGTTTCACTCTACCTTTCTAGACATTTGTTTTTCTCAGATTGTTCGTATCATCACCTATTAAAAGTTATCGAATTATTTAAAGAATTAATTTATTTTAAAATTGAAAATAACTACTTTTGATGCACGTTTCTTAGAATTTTTTAAATGTTTCTATTTGTGAAACTTATAAGGCTTTATTCAGTTTATTTAAAGAGTGAATGATTTCTATCAATCAGATTTTTAATTGTCAATGACTTATCTATGTTTTATTAACCATTTGTTTGTTGCTTCCTGTTTAGAATTAATATCTGTGTTAGAAATGATTCTCTCCATTTGAATACATTATTAATATGAACTTTTTGTATTAATAATTGTAATTTTATTAAAGTGATCTCTTAAGTGACCTACTTTTCACATTTTTGTTTCAAAGTAAGATACTAATTTGTGTATTAAATTTTTCAAAAATCTTGTATCAGCAGTTTTTTTGCTAAATGTAAAAGTTCTAAAAAAAAAGTAGATTTTGAACAAATTTTAAAATCAGTGATTTGAATAGCTGAAATTGATATTGTCGAAATTCTGAAAAAAATTTTAAAAATCCATTAAAACATTATTAAAGGCTTTCTGAAAGAGAATTTCATTTTAAAAGTTGTTCCTGAAGGAAGAAATTGGGGTAAAATGTGTAGAAAGGTGAAAAATGACATTATAACATTTGATAAGTAAGTGAATGATCTTTGAATAATTCTATCCAGTGGTGTAACGTACACCCCCGCCTCGCGGGGGGGGAGGCAAAACCTGACTAACTCCAAGTATGTATTTATCCACTTTGTAAAACATTAAAGGCAAAACCTGACTTTGCAGGGGGGGGGGGCCCTAACATTCTCTGTTATGCTACTGATTCTAACTAATATTTTTAATATTAAACTTTTTTTAAAAATTTCTTTAGTAACAGTTGAGATGAGAGATTTGCAGTTTAAAACTTAAAAAATAAAGATAAAAAAATTTTCAAACTTACAGATTTTAATGGTAGTTGAATCTTAGTAAAAATATATGTTTCATACTTAAATGCAGATTAATGATCAGTTAATTTATATGGGGAAGCCTAGCGGCTGAGTGGTTAGTGCATCGCGTTTCCACATCGCAGGTTTCAGGTTCTATCCTCAGGCTGGGCAAGGTCGACTCAGCTTTTCATTCCTCCTGCAATGGGTCGATAAATGAGTTCCAAACTTGCTTGGGGGACTTAAACACTGGAGGTTTCACGTCAAACTGACCACCTGACCGAAACATCTGCTCATGCACTTCAGGGCCCAAGGTCGTGCATACTGAGTGGGGTACAGTAGGCCTTGGCCCTCATGGGCTGTTGCGCCACTGAGTTAATTTGTATGGTAAAGGAAATTTAATTTTTCTTTATGGCTTCACATATTAATGACTTCCATAAAATATCCATTGTGTTAACAGGTATTTGTATAAAAAGGGCATATACATAGAACATTAAGATCATCTTAATGTAATTTTAATCAAAAAGAATGAATTGTGTGTGTGTGTGTTCAAATATCTGCTTGAAAAATTTATCAAAAATCATTAATATATGCAAATGCAGTGCGAATATATCTCTAGCTATAGCCAGCAATATATTTTTATGTTGCAAGAAAAAATAATTCTTTCTATAAAAAAAATTTTATAATGCATGCAACAGAAGAAAAAAATTTAAAATAGAATATAGGAGATAATTGAATAAAATTTAGAAATAACATACATATTTTATTTCATACAAGCTAGAACTAACACTTTTTAAAACTTAAATAGAATTTGGAGTTGGAAGGATAACAATTGAGGGAATAAAAACATATAAAATATCTCTATAATACATTTCCAAGGTGTTGCCTACAAGGACATTAGCAGTATTATATGATTAGAGGCAATCTCCTACAATCACAATTATAGAAAGGAATTTAATATTATGGTACTTACGTATTATCGCAACAATCACTGCCAAATTCTCAACCCTGATTTCCTATGTGTCATACCCGCTGAATTGGCAACTAGATGCTTCGTTTCATATAATATCACCAATAAGTTTTGGTAATACGTAAGTACTGTTCTTTCTAGGTGCTTCATGGTCCCTACAGCCAATAAGTACTTATATTTCACTCTTTAAGTATGGGCGCCAAATTGATTTCTCTTTTGAAACATTTTCATTTTAGTACCAATCTGTGGATTCACTTAGGATCCAACAGAAATTTAAAAGTAGGAAATTAACATTTATTAGTCAGAAAATAAAAATTTTAATTCAACTCGGTATTGTACTTCATTTCTTCCATATGGCACACGACACAATATTTTGGGCACACCACTGATCAAAGCAGTTTGCATTTTGGTTCAGGGTAACAAAGTTCACTATTAAATGTTACGAACAAACGCGAGTGATCGGTTGTGGAGTGGCGGGACACACGCTTGTTTGTTATTGTGTTGAGAGAGAAGATTAACAGTATGATACATTACAATCTACTTTCTGTAGTAGCATACTTTTTTGCTAGAAAATAATTTAAATTAAAACTATTATTAAAATTTCAAAATTAATTTTCATTTCTTTTGAATATGTTGTTGTGATAAAAAAATTTTTCCACCCAGCATCAATGCATGGTTAATCATTCATAGCTTATGTTGTTGACATTTGCCATGTATAATAAAGCTTAAAAAATATTTTTTTAAAATTTCCCATTTCATGGTTGATATTTTAAAATTTAATGTAGAATACCCAAAAGAAATTTAATTTGAATATATTATGTATCTCTTAAAAGCAATTTACCCTTTTCATTTATTTGAAATTCAATGAAAAAAGGAATTCTTATTGTTGTATTTAATTTCTATTTTTCATTTTTTTACAGGATAAAACTGAAATAGAAGGTACACTGTTTGTGTATATGAGGTAATTTTTTTAGTTTTTAATATTCCTTTCACATGTTATTTTATCTTTTAAAAGGGTTTGTATTTTTGGCTTAAGAAACTGAATTGAGTGATATATAGCTTTTATTTTTCATTCTATACTATGTTAAATTATGTTAATATTTTTTCCCTTAAAATTTTTAATTCTTTAAATAAAAAGCTGGCAAGTGCTTTGCGTATAATGAAACTTGAAACCTTATTGGTTTTTAACATAAAATTCTTTTTGCTTTAAAGTGAAAAAGGGTTTTTAATTTGATCCATTCAGAATCTTATATTGAATTTAATAAGAACTATACTTTAAGCATGTGTTAGTACATTATTTATTATTAACTTTTTGCTAAGTGCAGCATGCACAGATAAAAAAAACACACACACACACACAGAAAAAATATTTTTAAAATTTATAAGATAAATTTTTTTTATAAGGTTGTTCTAGATCCAGAAAAAAGGCAAGACCTAAAAGGTTTTTTTCAAATTACAATGAAATACGTTTAATCCAAAATCGCTTAACATGAAATATCACTTAAAATGAAATAATACAACAGTCCTGACAAACTGCTATGTATTTTTTTTTTCTCTCTTAACACGAAACAAAAATTGCTTAAAACGAAAAGATTTCCCTTCTGGGAGAGGAAGGATGTTAAAACTGAGCTGACACTTAATGAAATGTTTGAGAAAATTTCTGTATTATTGGATTGCCCTGCTATAACATTGGAAGAATTCATTGTAGTAGATGATTATCTGCATACAGCACTTAATTATGACAGACAAAGACATTTTGGAGTTTGTTCAAAGCTCAAAAAATATCATTGATGCGGATTCAAATGACGAAAATGATATGAATAATACAGCTCCTGTTCCCACGTCATCCAAAATGAGGAACATCAAGAAAAGTATGCACAGATATTTAGATGCACATTTCAATGGTAAAATTAATAAAAAAAAAATTATGACATCAAACAATTTGTTGAGTATTTAATGATAAAAAAGACAATACAAAGTAAAATATCAGATTGTTTTATAAACACTCAAATATTTTGTGTTTCAAAAAACTTGAAAATTTTGTTATAAATTTCATTAAGTTTTTGCTTTATTTTTTGTTTATTAAATACATGCATATATACATATCTATGTAAATAAAATGTACTCTTAATTTTGTTGAATATGTGTTTTTTTCCCCCTTTAAACGGAAAAAATATTTCAGTCCCTTCAATTTCATGTTAAACGATTTTCACTGTATACTAAAAAAAACCCTTGTAAGAAAGTTTTATGTAATACTATACGTGAAATCAAGGAAGGAGGCTATATAAGCACTTAAGCATTGTAATAGCTTTTGTGAAAATTAATGCCCGAGTGAGAGTAATTCAACTTGCTAAAATCTTTTTCTTTATAAAATTGATACATTAATTGAATATTCTCTGTATATTAGGTATTTTTATTTAAAATAATATGAGTGAAAAAAATTTTAATAACTGCATATGTAAATTTTTAATGGAAATCCAAAGCTGCAGAATAAATTTATAAATTTTAAAATGTTGGCAGCAGAAATTGAAATTGATGAAAAATTACATTTGTTGCTTTAGCATATTAATTTCAATTTAACGTTTGTTAATTCAACTTCAAGCATTAAAATGACATTTTCATGGTAGTGAAATAAGTAATTATATGTACAAAAATTGCATTGTAATGAGTTTTTGTCAAGAAAAAATGTTGTTCTTTTGCCTCAAATCCATTATTACTGTAAAATTTGTATGATAAATCAATGTAAAAATAATTGTATACTTTAAGTGTTGAAATCAATACAAGAAAAGAGTGAAAACCTTACTCATTTAAATTAAAGCAAAATATTTTTATTAAAATATTATATATAAAAGATTTAAAAGTGAAAAAAGAATGGACTGAGGAGTGATTTAGTACATTAGATGGACATTATTTCTTTTATTAATCCATCAGAAAATTTTAGTTATTACAATGCAAAATTATTAGGAAAGTTAATATTTAAAAAGTAAAATATTTAATTAAATATAGTAAATTAAAAATAGTTTTCAGCTACAAATTATTATTCTCATAAGAAGTATGAACTTTTTTATGTTTAAATTGTTTAATTAAAGATTAATATATAATTGAAGAGAAAAAAGTCATGAGATTCATACAGTTGTATATTCTGCAAAATCTTTTCTTAGAACAAACATTGCTTTTATTGAACTAACAGTATCTATTTTTCTCATCAGGAATTATATTTATTATAAATTTAACATTCTTTTTTTTTAACTCTTGTATTGTAGGTCTCAAAAACCTCATCATGGTTTTATGGTGATGAATAGACTTAATACAACTAATTTAGTTGAACCTGTCACAGAAAAATTAGAGTTTCAGGATCAGACTCCATTTCTTTTGTATCGTAATGATAAAAGTGAGTGGGGGTTTTTTTTCCCCATTTTTCAAGAAATATTTTTAGTTATTTTATTAATAGAATATTGTTGACCAAGCTATTATCCATCTAATCTTAAAATTTATTTTTGTATTTTTATATCTTGATTCTGTAAAATTTTAAAACTTATAAATTCATGTACAAGTATTGTGCTTAATATCTATTGATTTACTAAAATTTTTATTAATTTTTTTTTTTTTTCAAAAATGATGAATAATTTAATTAAAACTTGCTCCTATTGTTTGAAAAGTTATATCCTTAAAGATCAAGAAGCATATTTTACAATTTAGCATATTAAAGAAGACAAAAAAATTTATAAACATTGAATGAAATTTGTTTTTTAAATGTATATATATAATCTTGTTAAAATGAGGTGCTTCAGTATTTGTGTGCTTAATTTCTACTTATACCTGTAGGTGATATTTATGGTGTCTGGTTTTATGAACAAAAATGTTGTGTGAAAATTTATAAACTTTTAATGAGGTGAGTTGCTTTTTTCTCTGTATTATTATAATTGTATTTTATGGTAAGTTGAAGTAAAAACTATTGTTTGAGAATCCTATTTTACCCTACACCTTTGTTGGCTTTCAGTTTTTAAACTTTGAAGGAAAAAGATATATTTGCCGACATAATTTTATGGATTTTATTGTAGCATAGTATATCTGTATGAAGGAAAGATTCTGATTAAAAAAATTTGTATCCAAAAGATATTTATTAATCTATGAACAATATTGAAATCATTTATATTTAGTTAATAAGTAGTGTGCATATGTTAATATTTCTTTTTGTAATTTTGATATTTTTTCCTTTAATTTACTCACATTTATAGTATTTGTATTATTTAAAAAAATAAAGAGAAGAAAATGGGTACATTCTCCATTTTTTCCAAACAATAGTATCTTTTATTCTTCCCCTTTTCTCTCCTGTACCCTTCCAAAATATTTTTTTTTATTGATTTTCAAAGAGTTTTTGATATGCTTATTTTATATAACTATTTTATTTTAAGATTTTGGTATTCTTTACATATAAACATATTCTCCCTTCCTAGAAGAAAATTTCTGTAACTTTGTTCTATGACAAAAGCTTTAAAAAACTGTTCACTGTAAATATTTCTACATTGCAGTTAAATTTTAGTGAATGTTTTTAAATTTATTATTTATTTATTCATATGACCTATATGATTAATACATAATTTGAGCCATCATTATATACTGAAGGGCCACTGAACTAAGGACCTCCCTAGTAACGAGTTAGGCCTCTTCTGGCCTTGATAATAGCTGTCATAAAACAAGGCATAGATTCAACAAGTTTCTGGAAATGTTTCACGGAAATGACTTGCAAAATATTGGCTAAAGCTGTCCATAATTCAGTAAGGTTCATTGCTTGCTGTGTGATGGCCTCTCACACCTTGGTTCAAAACAACCATAAGATGCTCAATAGGATTTATGTCTGGGCTTCTAGGTGGCCAATTTATGACAGAGAAGTCAGAGGAATGCTTATCCAACCAGCCACGGTCTTCTCTCTTTTAGTTCTTGTCAGTCTGAAAAGCAATATCTTTTTTAATGTGTTGTCATCTTGCATTGGGTTCACATGGGTCATCCAGCTGATTTTATTCATCTTAGTGTCTTTAATAATGTCAGGTTGTTTGTATATCCTGTATAGTTCAAAACTGAATCTTCTCCACAATTACCATTTTCATTTATACCGCCAAGTATTCTCCGTAGAACTGCTTTTCAAAAATTATTGAATTTTCTTCTAGTTTTGTCACTATCCAAGTTCCGGATGCATATGTTGAAACAGGTCTACTAGCATTTTGTAAATTAAAAACTTGTCTTTCTAGAAAAGAATCTAAATTTCAAAAAATTTCTTAACCCATAGATAGTCCTATTTGCCAGATATAGTCAGCTTTTTAATTCAGGAGATATTCTGTATAATTAGTAATAGTTGAATTCAAGTAAGTAAAACTCTTTAACTGTTTCAGATATATATCAGCCTATTTAAATATAGGGATCTAGTACTCTGTTTCTTGAGAAGAACATGTTTTTTGTTTTATCTTCATTTATAATCAATCCCAATTGTCTTGCTGCTTCAAGGGCAAGAAATTTTTTTTTTCAAAGGAGGATTAAGCAAATACATCAATGTCATCAACATAAGCAAGTAGTTGTGTAGATCTAGAAAGAACAGGACCTCTCTGGTGTTGATGTTTGAACCTTGGAACAACTTTCTCTAGTGCAATATTAAAAGAGTAAACAGGAGATGGGTACTTAGATTTATTTGTATTAATTATTGAATGATTATATTTATAGTGAAAATGTAAGCTATACTTTTAAATATAATTTCTACCTAAATAGGGGGGGGGGATCACTTATAGAATTAAAAATACTAAACTGACAATGTATTAAATATTTTAATTTGTATGTCCTAATAATTAATTGACCTTTATCAATGTTTTTTTTCCCCAAAAGCTGTGGTAATAAAGAGAATACATTTTATTGTTTACTTGAATATATATATTTTAATGAAACTTAAAAACTGAAAATTTTTTGTGAAAATATGAACCATTTTCTATTGTGCAAATACATTTTTTTAAGTATATAATGCCATAATCACCCTCTTTTTCCCCTTATCAGCTTATCAAAATTAGCATTTAATAAATCTGACAAGTCAAATAGTATTAGACAACGATCTTTTTCTGAAAGTAACCGGAAGCAACAACAAAAGCAAGGAGCTGCTCAAGCAGATATCATATCTCTTCTTACACGTGCTCAAGATGAATATGATAAAGTAAGACTACTTGAGGATTTTAAACATTCATATGAATTTTCTCATGTGTTTTGGTAGAAAATTAAATTTATATGCATTTATAATGATTAACTTAATCATTGAAAAATAATTATTAAATTATGCTTAAAATAATTACATACTTATAATATTTAAATTTAAAAGACATTGAAATATACATGTGCTGGGAAGCAGCTTATACCTTTTCTTTTATAATATATGTGTTCATTGAAAAAGGCAGCGACTCATCAAACACAGATGTAGTTTTATCTATGAGGGCTTTTTGGGATGGTGACCAAAGAAGTTACCAAAATTTTAATTATATTTTATTAATTAATTATATTAGTTTTAACTAGATTTATGGAAAGCATTTGTGTGTATTTGAATTGCTGAAAACATTATGTCAACTGTTGAATATAACCTACCATTATCTGTTTAAAACAGATTAAATTATTTAATTAAATTATTGAAAAATTTAGATGAAATGTTGGAGAGCAACCATTCTGAAATGAATAGTTAACAATTTTTTTTAGAAGTTTCATTGAAATTTCAATAACAAAAAATAATTCCTTATTTTAAAATTGGATTATTCATTAAATATTAAGGGAATCAGTATAAGATAATATGACATATTATATACAATAATAAAACAATTTTCATAGAATATTAATTTCAGGCTGTTATGTTAATATACACAGCCTAAAAGTTTATTTTGTAAAATTTCATCCAGATTGTATAATAACATAAAAATTCGTATATTAATTAAAAAACATAAAATCAAATTATGAACTTTATGTCCTTCCATATTCCTTATTATAAAAAAAAAGATATGAATGAATTGTTTGCTTATTCTTTTAAAAGTGTTAAATTTATATGTCCTTCACTGTGATTGTAAAATAGAGCTGATTCTTTGTGTATAAAAATCATTTTAAAAACCGTATTTCTTTAAAATAATCTCATTTGAAGCTGTGTTTTATGTTGCAAAAACATGCAATTTTTTGAAATTTTAACTGAATTCAATGGAGGAAATTTTTTATTCTTACTTCACTGGTCCACATTATCACTAAATTACACTAAGATTTTAAAAAATATAGGCATTTATTTCTTAACTGAAAAACAGGATTGCAGATATGTAGATGTATTTACTTGTTTTCCTGTTATCAAAAATTTGAGTTTCTTACAATGGAGGGAGGTGAAACTGACTTTTTTAAACTGCTGTGAGTTTTGTACCTCCAGCAACAACTTAAGGTAGGAAAACAAATTATCATTTAGCTTTAAATTATCATTAGCATTTTATTAGTAGCACAGTTAGGTTATTTATTTTATTATGATATTGATAGTCCAAAGAGATTTTTTAATTCCTTGTCTATCTTTACTTTAAGCACTTTAAAAATAAAAAAGAATTGTCATGAAACAATTTAATTCTTAAAATAATAAACCTGCTAAAATAATTAACTTGATTTGTTATTTATTACTAATAAATAATCCTTTGGTTATTCCGTGTTTTTGCAGATTGATGATATGTTCCCTAAGTTTTGGTTAATTCTAACTTTAGTTTGATTATTTTTTTTTATTTTAAGTTCATATTGATTTAATAACAATAGCTGTTCTTTTGAGCTTTAAATGATTTATAAATAATATATTTAATGTATATAATATTTATGTGTAAATATATATGTATCAATTGCACAAGCAATTAAAGGAACATATAATAGGAAAATTTTAATGGTTTATCTGATTAAATATTTATTTATATTGTATCTCTTATTTATATTGTATCATGTAATAATTTTAATACAAAAATATTGCTACTTATAGCAAACAATTTAAAGAGGGGGGATGCAAAATCCCCAGTTATTGTATTTATTTTCAAAAATTCATTGGTTATACCTTAGAGATTCATGCAATCGGAATACCTTAGTGATTACTGAATTTCTTAAAAGAATCATTTCCATACAATAATCAGTAAGTAAAAATCTGGATTCCTACCTTTCTAATGAAAAATCTTATCTATACCTCTGGTTAATGGATCTGTAAATTTTTTGCATAGTACCGTTGCTTTCGACCTCTTTTTAGAGGTTTTCATGACATCCCTTGAAATTTCTAATGCATAAATTCTTAAAATACATTTTAAATTTGCATATCTCATTTACAGAAGTCTGCATCTAAAAGTACTCCAAAAAGTTCAAAAACTATTCAGCATACTTCAAATGGTGATATCATAAAGCCTACTCCTGTTCGCATGAATGGTGCTGTTTCCACAGCCAACAGTAACACTCCTCTGACTCTGGGAATGTTATTTGCTCAAGCAGGAGGCATCCAGAAAAAACCAAATGAGGATGCTAAGGACTTTGATGCTCGTGTTAGATCCTTCACTGCCAGCAGTTACAATATGCTTTCAAAAAACTCTGAAATAACTACAGAAACAATCCTTCAAAATCTGCTGTCAAACTCTGCGCACACACTTCAGCATATTGAAGGGGGAATGCAAAAAACTGAGAAATCTCAGCCACTCATCGAGACTAGAGCTCTTTCAGCAGATGATCGAATTCTTTCTGTTGAAAGTTTGGAGAAGGATTTGAAAGAAAAGTTGAATATATTGCCTAAATCAAATGGTGATATAAAAACTGACTCTGCAGTAGTTGCTTCTGAACCGACCAAAAGTGAGCCTATTGATATACCAATTCTCACTCCGGCCATGTTACATTCAGTTTCATTTTCATCTGTTCCAAACACTTCTGTTGCCTCATATCTGGAAAAAAATGAAGGATTCTGTGAAAACATTGATTCATTTCCCGTGGTAAGTAATTCAGTATTCCACAGAAATCCAAATTTGATCTTGTTTGTTTTATTTCTTATAAGTAGTCATTTTCTTAAATGTATATAAATGGCTATAGCTACATTATTAAATATACTGATAATTTTTCAAAAAAAATTTGTGTTATTACAGTTTATTGTTTTCTGTCATTTGATGCTATTATTTTTTACAAAAAAGAAAATTGTTTATTTAAATACAGGTTTAAGTAATTTGTAAAGAAAAAAATTTCAGGATTAATCCATTCAAAATAATTTTTTGAAAAAGAATAAAATTAGCTTTTACATGTTAAACATATTACCTTCTAAATGTACCTTGCCTAAGAACTTTATTTGTTTTTATTTCAGTAATGTAGTCCTATACATGTTGAATATTTTCTTTTAAATTTATTTTAGATAAAAGATTGTAAATCATTTTCACCTTCTCAATTATTATCACCTATGGATTTTACTGTTCCATGTCGAAAAAAGAATGTGCAACAATCCCTTCTTCCATCTTCATACTCTCCTGAACCAGGGTCAACATTTTTTAATGGTAATTAAAATTAGATTCACATAATGTTAGGAATTTTCCATTGTGGATATTAATTATTGTACTTTAAATCCTAGAATATATTAGTTTTTAATTGAATTTTTGTAAATGTTTTCTTTTGGTTTTAAAGGTGGGATTTGGTTTGTATTTGAGAAGAGGGCTTTAATAATTTGTGATACTTTGCTCATTTATCCTGGGTTTTTAAAAAATACATAGACTTATCCAACTTATAGAATTGAAAATGTTATTGTTTCCAGATTTTAAATATTCATTTAAACTTGGATAAAAAAAAAAGAATATTTTTTATGAGAATAACAAAGTTTCTTGAATTTTTTTTCTATACTTTTATTGCTGTATAACTGTGAAGGTTTTAAGTGTGATATATGTGTTAGATGTTGTTTTTTTTCCTTTGCATTTCCACTTTAGATCAAAGTTGAGATTTTATAGCAATTTAACATTCAGTTTAGTAATATTAGCATAGAGCAGTGTTATGTAATTTTTAATATGCAGAAGTCTTTTAAAATTATTGTGAAATGCTTAAAAAGTGTCTCTTTTTCCTAATATCTAAAGTAATTTTATAATATCTAAAGAGTAATTTAATCTTTTAAGTGAAGCTTGTATGCTGGTTAACTGTAGGTAATAGATACAATATTCATGAAATTTTTTTGAAGAAAGATTTTAGGATCTAGAACAGTAGTTCCCAAACTTACTGTGTGGCCGGGTTAACCTAGTGGTCAAGGTCACGGACTCATGGCTGGCATGTCATGAGCTTGAGCCTAGTGCCACTGCTGACCTGCCCTGTAGAGGGGGCTAATGCACATTAAGTCTGCTGAGGCTCAAACCTCCTCCCATTGGTGTGGTTTGGAAGTTAGGAGAGGGTTGCCAGCTCAGGTGTCGTCCTCATCACTTGACCGTGGTTAAAAATCACAAGGTCTATTGCTAATAACCCTCATGCTGTTGTATAGTGCAACATCAACATAATTCTCACTCTCCCAAACTTACTGGGATGATGAACCCTTTTTTATATAAAAAAATTTGTCCATGAAACCCCATATGAAATAACTCTTTCTATTATAGAAGAATTACAACATTTAACTTTGATATTCTGAAAATGATAAATAATTCTGATATTCATAAATATTATATAAGGCTATTTTATTAATTAATTTTAACTAAAGTATAACTTTGGTTAGTAAATTTATGTGCAAGATATCAATATTTTAATATTTTTATGGGTGTCTATTATAGGGAATTGCATTTCTTGCACTGCTTATAAACTAAACATGTAGGACTGTTGCATGTTAAATTTGTGCGGCTAAAATTCCTCTTGTTGGTATGGTGTGAAAGTTTAGAGAGTGAAGTAATAATTCAAGGGCCATCCATGTCACATGTCCTTGGTCCAAAATTACAATAGCATTTGTTTTCCTTCATAGTGTAATATTGATAAAATATCAGTCCATTTTTTCTGCATGCAGAAAATTTTTAATCATTTTTTTAGGAAGATTCACATATGTTATAAATGAAATACATCATTAAAAAAAATTTTCAATTTTATTTATAATTAGGGTTTCTCTAAATGGTTCATAGTTTGTGGATCAATGATATAGGAGATGAAATGTGTATATGTATGAAAAATTGTTTCTAAGTGCAATTGACAGTATTGTAATATTTACTGTTCTGTATAAGAGGTAATGGAATAGAATTATCAAAATGTTTTATTTGGTAAAATAGTACTCGGCTGTTCTTAAGATATGCCTAGCAATTGTGATTTTACTATGAATCTAATTCTGTTGTAAAATCATTATGTAGAAAGGCTGTTCTGTGTAAAGGCACAAATATTTCTTTCCATGTTCCATAGTCCAGGTCTATTAAATTTAGTACTCTGAAACTATTGGTGTTTATAGTGTACTTCAAAACAGATTTTTTTAAATTTGTTTTTATTCAATTTTTTAAGGTTTTTCATACACTTTATGACCTGAGTCATGAATGAAGCTGTACAAAGTTATGATTCTTGATAAAAATCTAGAAAGTAAATTAAGGGATTTTATAATTTTTAAAATTTACTATAAGTGAGAGCATTGACTCTTTTTTTTTTTTTTTTTTCTATTTTAAAATTACTGCTGTGTCGCACATAACTGTCACATATATCATCACATAATGTTTCAGTACATCTTTGTCTCAAATTTCATGGAATTTTTTGAAAATTGTTATATTAATTTTATGCTTCTTAACTGAAAATCCTTGAAATTTCAAAAGTCCACCCATGTAAAGAACTAGTGCTCCCAGCTACTATATTAAAAACAAATGGATTCGTAACTACAAAGGTTATTTAAGGTATGAACTTGAATCTTTTTGCAAATAATAAATTCATATTTCCATCAGTGTTCAAAATCAAGAAAATATTTTCTTTTGGCTGATTATTTCCTAGAAGTAGTGAATGGTTTTAAATAAAATTTAGAATTGTACTTAGGTTTATATATGTTTTTGAAGAGTGCTACACCAGTTGTAATAAAACCTAATCTTGTATATAATTTATTAGTGCACAAAAATCAAAAAGAAATTGCAAGATTAAGAACAAAGAAAATAGTCTCTAATTATTACAACTGTCACAATATGGATGGTTTTAGTTCCTGTACAGTCTTTTGGCGCAATCTCTCCAATACTGTTTTCATGTTCTGGCAGAGGAAGATAAATTGCATTTATTGAACTTTTGGTGTTATTGTGTGTGTGTAGCTTATTGACAGATTGTGTTCAGAGTGAGATTACTTGGTTCAAATACTTAATAGAGTAACGAACAAAGAATTTATAAATTTGGAAAAGAAAAAACAACTTATAAGCAAAGCTAAAAAAATTCAACTAAAACTGAAGGACTTAATTTAAATTTTACTTAAAATTTGTATCAAGAAATAAAGTATTTGAAGGAATTGGCATTGAAAAGGATTTCTAAATTCCTCAATTATTAGAAAATATTAAATTGAAGGAAGAATTACATGAGATGGCGGTATTTTTGACAAGTGAAAATTTTAGTGGGAATTAAGTATGTCCTTCTCTGTGCAAAAAGAGATTTAAAAAAAATGCTTTGAAACTTACTTAAACGTCAAGTTTAGTTATTGAACCTTATTATTCTAATGAATTAAAGCCACATGTAGAAATAGAATAAACTGCATATGTTTCATGTAATTTTGAAAAGTATTTCATAAAAGAATGTGATCTATTTATAGACTGTATTCTGAGTAAGGAGAGAAAATGCTTATAAAATATAGACTTTGCTTTTTTTTTCTGCTGAAGTGCCCAACAGTCAGAAAATATATCAAATAAAAACAAAGGAATCAATTTTGTGTCCCAAAGTATAAACAGAGAAACAGATTTTGACACCAAACTAGCAGGTGAAATTTGAAATTAAAAAAAATTAATGTGCTTAGCCCTACGTTTGTCTATCTCTAAATTTCGGTCTCCTTGAGTTCATCTGCCATCTAAATCATTCTATTGCGATTTGAAGGATTGAATTGATACCTTAGGCTCTCAAACATTTTCATGCAAACTAGTTTGATGCTCTACTGAATCTTTAATATCTTTACTTAAATGGGTATAAATGAGAGATTGTTTAGTTAGTTTTATGTTGACATATAAACCTTACAATTGGCAAATCTGTATTTTTGATTATTATCTGTATTAAGACGGTTTACATATTTTAATACAGCTGTCAGTTCAGGCTTTCTAACCAAAATGGCTTTTCTCAACAGATCAATATTGAACATAAATCATTCCTTGTTTTTCTTTAAAAATTAGTACATCAAGAAAAAGTTTTGTCTTAGCCAGGTACAAGAGAATTTGAAAATAAATTCTCTAACATTAAACATTTCAAACAAGGTTGCGAAGTGCACTTAAAAATGCTTGTTGCATTACTGCAAACTTTGTTTTGACCCATAACTCTTATTAGAATGTAAATTATAAGTCACTTATTAGATTAAGACAAGAACTCAATCAGATTAAAATATTAACCTTAGTCTACATAAAGCTAAAGTTAACCAAAAATAAGAAAAACTTAGATTTAAAAAAATATTCCTGAATTTTAAAAAAGATTGGAAGTAAATATAAATATTAAGAGGTAAAATATTAAATATGATTAAAAGAATTTTATCAGACAAAAAGTTCATTGAAAAAATAGTTAAATATTTAAAGAAAAATATGGAGTACATATGGATTGATTGTTATCAAAGAAAACAATTACATCAAATTATAATAAATCAATTAAATTTCCAAAAAAGTAAATATGACTGAAGACGATCTTTTATCTATATACTATTTTATTTACATTATGTACGGGGAACTATATCAAAAAACGTAAACATGGATCAAATTCTGCTTTTATTCTAATTCTTCCTCCGTTGCCAGTTCTGCTAGCTAAATAACAAATTACATAAATAGAAAAGACAACACAGGAAGTGCGAAATATAACATGAGTGGCAACATTCTCCCACCTTTTGTATTGCATACAATCACTTTAAAGCAATACAAAACATTAACAAATTACTACACATTTATATTACAAACTTAAAATCTTATATATGACATTGAAAAAGTAAAATTATTAACAGTTCACAAGTTCAGTCTTTTAACAGGAATTAACAAATGGCCACATCAAGATTTCTTTCCTTCCTTCAGAACATCAGCAGCAGTAGGGCCCGGGATTTGTGCAGCTATATCAGTTCCTTGGTGGCCCTCGATGAGATGGTCACTAACACTGAGCTCCAAAGGTTAAGTTCGTTAAAGCGGTCGTATGATCTCACCACTGGCTAGTCGTAATTTGGCCACACGCTGCACGCCGTCCTTGCCTGGAAACAATTCGATCACTTGAGCCAAAGGCAAATTCATTCGGTTAGGGTTCTCTGATTCAACTAGGACGATTTCTCCCGGAGAAATCATCTTTCTTCTTGAAGCTACTTTGGAACTTCTTACTAACTCTCTGAGGTATTCTTTGTAGAAACGTTTGCGTAAATTTGATCATAAGGTATGAAGATAACGTACTCGTTTCAATATATGCTGAGAATCAATCAGATCCAAATCAAATGTTTCTCTTTCTTTAATGTCTTGGATGAAATGAGCAGGTGTAAGAGGTTTCAACTCCTTCAGATCGTCTGACAAATATGTCAATGGTCACCCATTTATTGTAGCCTCACAATCGTAAAGTAAAGTCAACATCTCTTCATATGTTACGCATGCTTTGCCCAAACACTTTCTGAGGAGTTCTTTTATACTGCAAACCATCCTTTCCCAAAATCCACCATACCATGGGGCGGAAGGAGGGCTAAACAACCATTTTATTTTCATTAAAGAACATTCAGCTTGAATGAAATCCCAGTCCAAAGATTTCAAAGCATTTGCTGCCCCTACAAAGTTCGTTCCATTATCAGTGTATAGCGTAGAACCTCTTCCTCTTCTTGCCCAGAATCTTCTCAAAGCTTGCATAAACGATTTGGTGGAGAGAAATGAGACTAGTTCCAGATGGACTGCTCGGTACACTGCACACGTGAATAGAACTATCCACGCTTTGCTTCCACTCTGTGTATTCTGTCGGGAGGTAAAGGAGCTGGAGCTGGATTAACTTTGCCAGCTGTCAGCCTTTTGCATTTGGTACATATTCATAAAATTGCTCTTACAACTCTCCGACCCTTGGGAATCCAGAATTTTTCTCTTAATTGTGCTAAGGTCGTTAACACTCCAGCATGCATTAAGGATCTATGAGTATGCAAAACCAGTCTTTCTAGAAGAGGATGGTCTGGCAAAACTGTAGGATGCGTAAAGTCCTCTGGATCTTGGCTGAGAATCAGTCTTGTTTGAACTTTCAGGATGCCATTTTCCTTGAAAAACTGTATTGTATCCTTATACTTCTGATGTATTTCAGAGGGCCATTCTGACTGCATAATTTTTATTAGAGTCTCCTCTGCCTTTTGAATCTCTTCACATGAAAGTGAATTAACTAACTTAGGAGAATTTCTCTTAATATTGTTGCAGAATCCGAGAACATAAGCAGTCATTCGGAGAATTTTCTTATAGCTCAAAAAGTACAGGAATCTATCTCCAAATCTAACTTCATTTCCTGTGGCTAAATTTGTCACAACTGTCTTACACCGCTCTAGAAATGCTTCATCCGGAGTCTCTGATACCTCAAAACATGGCCAAGATTCTTCATCGCTATACAGCCAACCGGGACCCTCCCACCATTTGCTTTTCAGGAGATCCGACCAATCACAGCATCGGGTAGCTAGATCAGCAGGGTTGACTTCTCCAGGAACATGTTGCCAGTCATCTATATTGGTCAAATCCTTGATTTCCTTCACTCAATTTCCAACGAATGTGTTCCATGGCTCTTTTTTCTTAATCCAGCTTAAAACCACCATTGAATCGGACCAAAAGTAGGTTTTAGAAGCAGTTCGTAGGATAGAATGTACAGTTTCTACTAATCGAGCACCCAGAGCTGCTCCCAACAATTCAAGTCATGGGATTGTGGATATTTTCATTGGAGCAAGTCGAGCTTTAGCTGCTATGAGTTTGACCGTAACTTGTCCTTTGAATTCACATCGCAGAAAGGCACATGTAGCGTAAGCATAGGCAGAAGCATCTGTGAAGATATGCAGTGTGAAGTCATCGTAATTCTCAGCAAAAACTCTTCTAGGTATTGTACATTTAGACATGAGATGCATGGTTTTCTCCCAAAGTCTATATTTATGTTCAAGTTCTTGAGGCAACACCTCATTCCAGCTTATTTTTCCTCTCCAAGCTTCTTGCATAAGCAACTTTGGTAACAATAAAGCTGGAGCTGTAAAGCCAATCGGATCGTATACACTGTTGATCACAGATAGCAGTACCCTTTTTGTAGCTAGCCTTTCTTGGGTACAATCTAAATTTGATGGTAACTTGCAAGAAAGTTCGTCGCTAACTACATCCCAACTCAGGCCAAGTACCATTTGCATATCTTGATCTTCTTTAGAGTCATTAGAAGCCCAACAGCGTAATTCAAATGCACCTTCTTTCATTATTTCTATGGATTGCGATTTCAGTTGTTCCAATTCTGTAACGTTATTAACACTCGTAACCAAATTATCCACGTAGAATACTTCTTTTAACTAACCAATTGTCTTCCTGAGGCTCTCTGTCTGGAATTTTTCTCGCTCTAGATGGTAACTTATAGTGGCATTCAACAGAAAAGGGCTGGAGGAAACGCCAAAGACTACTCGACTATGACGATAAATTCTTATTTTCGAGCATTCAGCATTCTCCCACCATAGAAATCTAAGGACATCTCTATCTTCAGTTCTCAAATGTATCTGTAGAAATGTCTGTCTCATATCTGCAATTACACCTATGGCACCAAAACGGAATCTTAATAGTAAAGGCAGTATTTTATGTATAAGACTTGGGCCCACACTTAAGCATTCATTCAAGGAGGCAAATCCCGGTTTCTTGAATGAAGCGTCGAAAACTGGGCGGACCTTTGTAGTATTGCTTGAAGGCTTATTGACGGGTCTGTGAGGTAGGTAATGGGCTTCCTTGGCAAGCTGATCTATTGGGACAGCTTCTATAATACCTTCTGACTCCCACTGTTTAAATATGTTATTGTAGGCTTCAAAGTAATTTTCGTTTATCAAACGCTTAGTTGCTGTACGAAGTCTGGATTCTGCTGCGTGGTATTTATCATATAGAGCAGGATGTCCAGCTAGCCATGGTAAAGCCACTTCATATCTTTTATCTTCACAGATCCTAATTGTTTCCTTAAAATGGGCCAAAGTTTCTTCTTCAAAAAGGCTTTCATTTTTCTTCTATATGGGATCTGTAATACCCAAAACTTCTAAATCCCACATTTTAAGCACGTCCATATTTTGCAAGTTCATTGTGACTAGATTAACAACTTCCCTTTTCTTTCCCAGTCCTAAAATTGTCCAACCCAGCAAGGTCTCAACTGCAGATACTCCTGAGTGGCCGCGGTAGCCGAGTGGTATAGGTATCAGATCGTGGCTTGCCTTGTCACGAGTTCGAACCCAGTACCACTAAAGACCTGCCGTGTAGGGCAGCGATGCACGTTAAATCTGTCGAGAGCTGAAACATCCTCCCGTTGGTGTGGTGTGGTAGTTAGGAGAGGGGGTGCCAGCTCAGGTGTCGTCCACGTCACTTGACCATGGCTCAAAATTACGTGGTCCGTCGCCAAAAGCCCTTGTGTAGCTGAACAGTACGACGTTAATATTCAATCAATCAAGCAAGCAGATACTCCTGAAGATAATACCTCTATTCTGCCAGTCAAAATGTTTCCAAGTATATCGGCTCCCAGAAGAACTCGTATAGGTGGTGAATCTCTTCCAACATCTGTAAGTTTTATTCCTCGGGAAGCAAGCTCAGAAAGCAATTTCCTGTCATGTATTCCTGGCAGGGTTGAGCATATCTTTTGTTGCTCGAGAAGAGACAATGGCGTTGTATATTTGTGATTTAAACTTTCCATGTTTACCATGTATCTCTTATGCTCAGAACCAGTGAAAGGAGATCGCGGACATATATTTGCACTAAGAGATCTTCCCGGCCAAATCTTAATTTCAGCTGTTCGATGGCCTTTGGATAATTTTCAGCTGTTATTGGGAAACTCGATATTAATCTAGCAGCTTTCAAATCAGGCTCCATAGACTGGTATAAATACTGGAATTTGTCTATAGCAGTCAGTTCCTCCGAGTCATGAATTTTTGAAAATATACTCCAAAATGTCAAATATTCCTTAGGATCACCTGAAAACATCTTTAATTCAAATTTAGGTAATTTTAATTTTACCACATTACACTCGGAAGAACTTTCTAAAAGAGATCCAGAATCTTTATTTAATAGCGTTTCTATCTTTGATTTAAGCTCAAAAAAATTATCTCTATAATCCTCTGCCCCCTCAAAATCAGCTTCGTATTCGGCAGCAGTAGCAGTATTTTCTAAAAGTAAACCTCATCTAAACGTATAAATTTATCTTGTAACTGAGAGTTCAATGCAGACAGATTATCGCCATCCTTGGCGTCTTCTTTCGTCGCCAAATATTCTTTCAACTTATTTGCCATAGCCGTAAACGAAGTTCTTAATGACTTCCGTTTTAATTTCAAAGCATCCATATTTATACGCAAACTTAAAGCAGTTACTTGAAATGATTTGTAATAAATTCTTAATGTCTGTTTATAAAGAAAAAAATACAATGAGTATGCTTTCTCAAACTTAAATCACTCTCGTAAATATCATAAACTGAATATCGTAACTCAAAAGCAGTAATCTAAATTCGTACCTGTACATTTTATAGTTCTGAATTCTTCGAAAGCAGAATTGTGTCCTGTCACGGACGCCAATTTATTATGACTGAAGACGATCTTTTATCTATATACTATTTTATTTACATTATGTACGGGGAACTATATCAAAAAAACGTAAACATGGATCAAATTCCACTTTTATTCTAATTCTTCCTCTGTTGCCTATTCCGCTAGCTAAATAACAAATTACATAAATAGAAAAGACAATAGAGGAAGTGCGAAATATAACATGAGTGGCAACAGTAAATCTTCTGATACAAAATCAAAAACACACTGAATAAAACCATTTAAGAATTTTAAATTATGACTTACAGAAAAATATGAAGTTTGTCTTTTTTCAGACTATTTTTCAAACCTTTTTTTAATATCATTGAATTATTCTAGTAATTTTTTGTTTTCAAAAGAAGTTGTTCACAGTTCTATCTTGAGTTGAGAATTTCATCAACAAAAAGAAGTTTAAATAGCATGCTGAAGCGTAACTTGCACGTTCGCAACTGTTGCCTTTGAAAATTCTATAGAAAGTGACAATAAGCTGAGACAATTTATGGTCCAATTAATAATGCAATTGGTGAAATAATGACCTCCTTGCACACACAAAAAAAAGACTTAACAACTGAATCCTACTTATAAAAATAATTTTAATACATGTGCAGTTGAGATTTTTTAAAAATATTGAAGTGATGAAAAATACATTTTGCTTAAGCTGAGCAATAAAAGAATGTTTTGGATATTTTAGATGAACCTTAACCCATTTTTTCCTGTTATAGTAGTTTTCTTACAAGCCTTCTAAGAACAGTAACCCTTAAAATTTTAATGACTGTGGCTACATGAATCTTTGAAGACTGGTTGTGTCTTCATTGGTTGCTGTGGCTTTTGGATGACCTTACCTAGGAATTTTATCTACAAATCCATCATCATTAATCTTTCTCAATAAATTGCACATGATACTGGGGTTGACATTAAAGTCTCTTGCAATCTACTCTGAGTCTGCAACTGATACTTCATTAGATTAAAAAATAATCAGTTGACTCTTTTTTTTTTAAAGGGACCAAATGTGTGCAAGTGAATGAAGCCGGAAAATTGGAAGATGCATCTATAAAGTGTTTTCTTCTAAATGCTCATATTTAAGAGAATTTACTTCTTTGTTTTAAAGCATTAGTTTTACCTTTTGCTCAGGGCTTTTTGAGCAATTTGCCCGAATATACAAATTCTCTTAATTTTGAACTTGGATTTTCCATGTTCAGATTGTGTTTTTAATTTGTGACAGTTTCTCCTTCAAAATGAACAGTTCTGTATTTAGTTAAGCAGTAAATTTTAAATTCATTAACATGCAAAAAAAAATTGTTTAATTTTTTCAACAATTTTGTTTTAAAATTAATTTCATTTCTTCATAAAACAATTTATTTCATATTTTTATCTAGTACTTTAAGGTTGAAAATTTTACAATTTATTTTTTTATTAAAATAAAGTATCTCATACCAATAGGCTAAGTTCATGCGACATCATAAATCACATAACTACAATCATTTGTTTTCAGCCAAAAAGTTTGCAAATTCATGTGACGTCATAGTTACATGATAAGTACAATTATGTGCAATCAGTGTGTTTCCAAAGAATCAGTTCATGCTCTTTGCTGTTGCCAACTATTGCTTTTTGTAGAAACTTTTTTAAAAAAAAAATATGTATTTGTCAACAGTAATAATGCACAGAAGTAAACAAAATACACTTAATTTAAAACTACACATATAATGTAAGGATTTTTTTTTTTTTTTAGATTTTAAAATCTTTTTAATATTTTTTTTTTTTTTTTTTAATACCTGAACATCTACACTCAATTTTGAATTCAATGGAAACACCTGATTGCTTTCTCATGTGTCCATTATGAATTCAGCTCATTCAGTCTTAAATTTATATTTGAGAATTTTAGTATTAGAAAAATTAGTCCTCTAAATTTGAATTGTACTCGTCAAGCTAAAACAACCTTAATATGCTTACATTTTCAACTGTTTTTTAAAAATAATGCTTTCAAAGCAATTTTTTAGGATATATTTATCATGCATATATTAATACAAAGAAACCATTTAGAAGTTTGAACTTCAAATGATGTTGCTCTTGTGTTCTTTTTTTTATTAGAGGCATGAAACATGGCATCTTATGAACCAATCCATTTACTAAAAGCGAAAACATGTCTTGGCTTCCGAATAAATAATTTTTCATAGTTGCAAAGGATAACTCTCTAATTGTATAGAAATATCTTATTTGCGTAAATAGAATACTTAATACCATGAGGGAAAACCTTATTGTTTTTTGTCTTGTTTATTACAGGCAATGGAAATAGCAATGAAGACTTGCTTCATCCCCAACGTTTGATTAATGGCCATGCTACAGGACATTTACAACCTGCAGGAAAATCAAGTGTCACTCCTTTAAATAAGGATCAGTTCAAAGAAGCATTAGTTTATATGATACAGGTACTGAAATTAATTCATTTCTGATGTTTACTTGCCTTAGTTCTGTCTTTTAACAAATCTTTATTTTTAATGTAAATATGAGATCTTACTAACTTTTTAAAATTTTTGTTGAATGCAGTAAATTTATTTTACTGTTTTGTAAAACATTACTTTGGAAATCTTTATTATGGTGTCTTCTCCCCTTAATAAAATTAAGTTTAAAATGAAAATGGAAATTTATTTTTAATTCCACCTAAATGCATCAATATTGGTGTAATCCTTTTAATTGTTATTCTTTTCAAGAGGCTTATTTCCTTTAGGTTAGTTTTTATAATCAAAGTCCACACACACACAAACTTGACATCCCCTTGCAAACTTTCTCTATTTTTAACTGGCCCCCTTGTTAATCTTTTTTAGATCACAGCCTTAAATGCATCTTTTAACAGCTGAAAATTAAAATAACTCAACGTGTATATTTTTCTTACTTAATTTTCTGTAACATTTTAATTACAGGAAAATTTGTGATTATTATACTGAATATGTCTGCTTCTTATTTTTTCAGAATGATGAAGCTTTTGTGATACAATTGCATGAGTGCTATGTAAAAAGCCTGAAAACTCAACTGAGTTCTCTCAATTCAAGTTGACATGTTTACTCAAATTGTCTCTTGTGATTGTGTTAAGGAAGCTACAATGATACTTTGTTCCTAATACACCAGTATTGGTGTGAAATATATGTTTATTTTTTCTCCTTTTTCTGTTGGCCTGAAACATGTGGCTTTTCTTTTTCTGTGCCATTGCATTATTAGTTTTACCTGGAATACTCTATTTTCACCATGGTCATTATTTTGGAACAAAGTTTGCAGTATTGTTAGAAGTGTTTTCCCCTAAAGTAATAATTTTGTACTTACTTGACTTTAATGTAAATATTTTTTTTAGTAATTGCATTGTTAATGCAAATTGTCTAAACAATTTTCTTTTTTTGTTGATAATTTCATTTAAAGATGTGGAGCTTTATCTTTGAAATGATTCTGATTTATTTTGGTAGTTTTGTTATGCTCTAGTAGCAGTATATTGACGTCGGTGTTGAAATAAATGTCTTCCTTGTTTAGCATATTGAGATTGTTTGAAAATATGGTACAAGAAATTTTCATTGATCATTATTTACTGATGAGTGTCATTTCTTTTCGCTGTTGTTAGGCTGTTAATCTTATACTACGTTTGCTATTTTAAAGACCAGTACTTATTTTTAGTACAATATTGATGTATTAGAAACTAAGTATGTGAGGTTTTCATATGAATGTGATTTTTATTTCTGGATCTAAAAACATTCTCTTTCTCTTTTTGTTACTTTAAATGTTATTGAATTTTAATATATATTTTATGAATTTTACTCATTTTACTGAAATGTATTATCAACAAATATTTTTTACATTTAAAATATACGTATGGGTTTTGTCCTTGTGAGAAATTATTAGTATACAATATATTTTTCCTCTTTTCATCTTATGATTTTTCATGTATTTGATGGTTCTGTTCATGTAGTTGTATCATGTTATTCATCAACGAAATCAAAGGAGTGGCTTCAGATTAATTGTAGTCATTGAGCACATTAGCAAACTGAAACTCAGGTGTATTAAGACGTATGGCAGCAAAATTTATATGTGTATAGTGATATATTTTGAGAAATTAATGATTTTTATGTATTTACAATTGTAAATTTATATTTTAAATTTTAAAATCTATGTTTTAAAAAGAAATGCCAAAATTATGAAATGAGTGTAAATATTTTTTTCTGCTCGGTGATTTTTTTTACATTTCTTTAACTGCCATTTGTTCTTAGGAATTTGTTTTGTTGTTGCTTTGTATTGTTCAAACTATTGTTTAATTGTAGAACATGAAATTCTAAGAGAGGAGTTTTATTTTTGCAACTTGGAAAAATTTGTTAATCAGTATATATACTATTCATATACGTAGGCTGTTAAACATGTACTTATTATATTAAAGAGTTAGCTTCAAAATTGAAAATAAGAAAGTGAAGTTTGACTTTATCTTTTACCTGAAAACAAACTAAAAAAATAAATTGAATTACTTACGTGTTAATTGTCAAATATAATAACATTGAATAGGTTGTAAAAGTATTATATGTATATATTTTTTTTTTTAATTATCTGTAAAACTTAGCTTATTTTGTTTTGTTTGTGTAAAAGAAAAATTATTTCATGGATAAATACTCAAAACTTTATTTGAATAATTTTTAATTTTAGTTAAGACAATAAAAATTTTTATTTTATACTCTAATATTTGTTTTTTTAAATAAAAATTATGCTTATAAATTACTCTAGAGAAATCCAGAGTTTGTATCTGAGTATTTGTTTTTAGTGCCTATTGAACTACAAAAAAATTCTTATCCTGTTTTCAATTAAGCAATATGTATACTGTCCACCTCTTAAGAAGTCGTGTGTTTCTATCATTCGTAGTAAAATATTTTTATGTTAAGGTGCTTTTAAAATATTGTTGAAATACAACACATAAATTAAGACAATTATCTCATGAAGTAAAATGCTGTTGTAAATTTGTTAAATTTAAGTGTTGCAATAAGCAAAGTGATTTTATATAGTACAAATTAATGTAAAGTTGACTTACAAAGTCATAAAATTATGAGTATTTTATTCATTTTTAAGTTTATAATATTAATGCTAAAATTTTTTCCTCGTGAGTAAGTTTAGTAAATCAATTTATTTTTCTTCAAAAAATTTTTTTTCTAATTTTATACAAAATACAACTTTTTTTTATTTACTCAGTGATAATTGATTTTTCTTTGTGACCTCCGTGTTGACTTAAGAACTAATAATTGGTGCTTTGCTTTAAATGTACCATATCTAAATGTAAATGCATCTGCATTTTACCTGGCTTAACTTCATATTTTTGAAAACCAATTTTATTTTTGTATTTAGATTGGCCAGATGTGTAAAATTTTGCTATTCTTAGTAGTTGTCTGTATTGTTATGATTTGTTACTCATCTCATCAATTGATTTTTAGAAAAATATAAAAATTTCAAATAGGGCTATGTTGTGATGTATTTCATTAAGAGCATTGAAGCAGTGCTTGGTTTTGTATATTTTTGTAAATAATCTACAATGTTTGGTATATGTATAGTTTTTTTTTATTTGTTTCTTTTTGAATAGATTTCAATGTTTTATTTTTTATTGTATAATTTCTAATGCTACTGTAAGCACTTTCTTTTCTAATACTCATACATTTAATACATTCTTCTTAAACTGCCTTACTAACAACTCAGTATTTTTGAGAAGTAAGTTTTGATTGTACAAGTTTTTTAATAATAAGAAAAACAAATCTCTATAATTATATCCAGCTTCATTCAGATTGAACAAATATTTTTTAAAATAGTTTGTTGTGAATGAACCCTAAAATTATATGAATCACTCAGAAAGTGTGCATTGTGCGATTAATTTATGTATTGTATGAACGTAAAATAATTTTTCATTTTTTTCAATCTTTTGAATGTTTTATGTTGACAATTCTAAAAAAAAATTATGTTTTGATAATTGCTTATCAAAATCAGTAGCATAAATAAAAAGTGAGCACTGTGTAATTTTTATCTTATATCAAAATAATAAACCTGGTATGGTGAAATATTTTTTGGGTTGAAAGGTTAAATAATTTTAGCTGTTATATAAACCTACATTATCAAACAATCATGATAAAATAAACTTTAAATATTTATATTGCTCTTACATTATAAAATTAATACTTATAATTTAGTAAAATTTTAACTGAGATTTCAATCAGTGTACTTTTTCTGATTATATAAAAATTATTTTAAAAAATAGTAAAGAAAATATAAGATGAAAGTCGAGATAACTAGCAATTAGAAGGCTCAGATTTTATATTGGTCATGTAATCCATTTTTGGATTAGTAATTTAAATCTCAAATTATCATTGATTGTAGTTTTTTAAAGATTTCTCTTTAAAAAAATTTAGCATGCATTTTTCATAATTAAACACAATATGATTGTTTGTATTTCATGCAAATATAGAAAACCTTTGTTTTCTTTTAATATGTTTATCAAATGAATGAAAGTACTTTTATCAATTAAATTGGGTTGTCAACTAAAATGTTTGAAGGTTTCTTTTTAATATTAAACATTTTTATAGTATTTCAATGAAATTTTTATAATATCTTACACACATGTATTTTTATATCTTGTAAATTAATTTAATTGGCTTCGCTAAATCCTCTTATTTTTGTAATTTAAATGTTAATCACTATCATAAATTAGGTTTTATTATATTTTGATTCTGTAATGTTATAAGCATACTAAATTGTTTATCATATACTTAATATGCACTCTCTCAGGAGGGAATTGTTTTCCTCCCTCACTTATTTCATTGTAATTTTCTTTTCATTTTAGTACATTTTACTCTTGATGTAGGACCACCGTAAGCCAGAATGATAGTTGTATTTCATTAAAATAATCATATTAAGCAGTTATTCATGTTCTATTATGCATTAACTTTTTCCTTTCTGTTAATGTGTCTTTTGGGAGGCTCTTAAACATATATATTTGCTATATAGTTACTTTTTTTCATTCAGATTTAATAACATGAGTTAAATTTCTTTGTGATTAACTGTGTCTTTTACATGTACATATGTACAGACTAAACTGAAACATTTTTGTTTAAGATGTTCCATGAGCTTTACTATGTATAATTTTAATTGTTGAATGTTATGCATTTATTCTAAAGTTTATTGATCATTGCAACATAAAACTATTTTTAATAAACTAAACTTTCTTATTCTCATTTTTAATGTTTGATCAAAATAAATTTTCTTTTATTTCTTTTTTAAAAAAATGAAACCAATAAGTGACAGGTACAGTATTTTTAAATTTGCCTGTGTAGTTCAGCTAATTGGCCTATATATTCAAACAATAAATATTTTCCTATTTTAGATTCTCCAAGAAAATCTTATATGATTTTTAGAGGTTGTGCATGAAAGATAAATGTTTTGTTACTCTTAGTAACATTTAGATAAGGTAATAAAAAAGATGGATCATAAACATTTGAAGTTACATTTGCCACTATGTTTTATCTCATGAACAAAGATGATCCTTTATTTTGTACTAGGTGATTATTTTTTATGTAAAAAGAAAATATACCCTGATGTAATATGTTTGTAAAAATTAAGTTCAATTATAAATTTTCAGTTTTGATAAATTTAACTGGGATATTACAGTACATAGATTTTTAAAGAAACATTGGAGTTGATTTAATCTGTAGTTCTTCTATATATTGCTTGTAGACTTAACTTTAAGATATCTTTAACTTTTATGTTATGTGGTTCAATTTACCCTCTATTGTATGCATGTCTTTTTATTTCTCCTTTCTCTTCATTTGGTTTTTTCATTATATATCTCTTAGATATGTAAAATACTGATTGAATAATGTAATATGTAATCAGAATGGATATAATGTGATTTATTTTATTGTACCTATATGATGAAATTTTTAATGTATGTACATTCCTTCTACCAACAAGAGTGATATATATATTAATATTCATAAATGCTCAAATATGTTGTGCTGTACAGTTTTAACAAAATAATTTACTGGAAATTAATTTTATGTATATTTCAAATTTCTTCTTTTTTTCATCGAAATTTTATTTAGCAATGTAGTTATATATTTGTAGCGTATGAATTCATTTTATTAGTTATTTATATTCACTCATTTCTTTTTTTCTTTTATTTATCTAAAGTTCTTTTATAACTAATTTCATAAGTAAATTTTAAAAGTTACTCATACTGGTCCATAAAAAAAATTATGTAATTACAATTGTTTTCTCTTATAAGTATTTAAAAATGTAAGGGTAGAAAAAATTATGTATCTTAACAGTATTTGAGATTTATTATTTAATGATAAGCATTTTCACTGAAGATGAAAATCTTGATAGATAGTTTTGAAAGGGACTGATCAATGATTAATAAATATTTTTAAAATATGTTTAATGTAGACCAATTTTAAACTTATTAAGTGTTCAACTACTATTTTCAGCATTAACTGATATAATCATCTTGATGTTTAATAAATATTTTAAACATTTTTTGTATAGCTAATTAAGTATGTATTTCATCTAATCCTGCCTTAACATCGATTTTTGAAGTATGTATTGTGTACATAATATATGGATATCATCCTAAAGGTCACAGGCTTTTTTTTATTTGTTGCATAATACAAATTCTTTTATCTCAGTCTTGATTCAAAAGGAATCATTGTAGTATATAACCTTCATTGTCAACTGAAATATAAAAATTTCAGTTTACAGTGATTTTTTTTTTCAAAAATTTATTTTAGCAAGTTGTACTAATAGAAGTGAAGTTGGATTTTAAGTGTTGCATTTTGTGAGAAAAGGCCCTTGTGTATGTTTTTTAATTTATCACTTAATCTTTTTTTCTTTAGCATAGTATGACTTGTGCACTATATGTGACATATGTATATGCATTAGTTTTCAGATTTTGTAGAAAAGCATGCAAATTTCACTCATTTCAGAGCTCTTATGTCATAAATTATGTTTTTGTCATCTTGCATGTTACTCATTATGGTTAAATGTGCATGATTGTTTACATCATCTTTTAAATGTTATGCTGTAAACTTTTAGAAGAGAATTCATGTAAAATGAAATATGTGATACTTTCAAGAATTATTTTACAAAGGGCTAAAGTCCCCCTCCCTCTACCTTTTTTTTTTTTCTTTTTTTTTTTATGTGTGTGTTTCAAATTTTTTCACAGCAGTTGCAACTTCCTACACTTAAAAAACATATTGTTGTGGATGTTATATTTTTATACTCAAACATAACTTAATATAGTTCACTAAGTAACCATTTATTGCTTACATATCTTATTTGTCATCATTATGCATAATAAACATTTTAAAATATATTATAATTTTTTTATTGTAATTTTCAATTATTTCTTAAAAGTGTATTTATGTTTAGAGAAGAAAGGCTTTATCAAACATACTTGTTTTAATTGTGTATTTAATCTCATTTTTTTTCAAGCAATTTGTTTATTTTTTAATATAATGGTAGTATACCAAATTTTTTACCAGTTGCTTGGCTGTAAAAAAATTTAATCTTTTACTTTCTTGTCAAAATATCAAATGATTTTTTTTTTAAGCTTATACTAGTCAATTTTGACTTTAGCCTTTTTTTTTAAACTCTCCCACTTACTATTGTATGTGTATTTTCCCCCCTCCTTTTTGTGAATGTAATAAACATTAGGAAATAACTATTGTAGTTAAAGTTTATTATGTAATTCATCTTTAATGTTTTAATTTTTGTTCTTAATGTGTATTGCTTTCAAATACTTTATTTTTTTTTCTATGTGATGTAAAGCCATTTAATTCCTTGTGTAGAGGATTTGATGTTCATTGTAGCAGTGTTTTTAATGTTCTTTATAACAATGTTATAAGTTGAACAGTAAATTACTTTAATAAGGATAAAAATAATGTGGTAAGGTTAGGATGCAATAATGTGTGTGATTTGTTAATTTGTAATCCATCCAGTTTTAACATTGAAAAATTTATAATTTTAATTTTATTAGCATATGATTAAAAATGTATTAAATATGCCATTTCTTAGATATTGTCTTGCTTTTTTGGATTTTTTTTTATTTCTGATATTTTTTAAAAGAAAACTAATGTATAAGATTGATTCTGTTACTAACTATTACATTTAATTGCTTTTTAAATAGTATTGCATTTTATTTGTGGGTTTTTTGCCCAAATTTTAAAATTGAATTCTTTGAAAAGTTTATTTTTATTTGTTTAATTACTTATATGAATATGAATTGGAAAATTTCCAAAATTTTTAAAGAATGGCATCATGAAGTGTCCTTGATTGATAATGCTATCTTACAAATTAATGTTGCATATTAAGTGCATATTAATCTTCATAAAGTTCAATGTGTCTTAATATTTTCAAGAGATTTATTTGTGTGATATCTACTTTGTGTTTGATGTTTAAAAAAAAATTTTTTTTTCAAATTATCTGCATAGTTGTTCGTGAGTTGTGTTAATACTTTTTTGTCAACTGTAGAATTTTCTTGGTTTGAGTTTTGTTCACATAGCTGTCAGTTATAGATTCGAAAAGTGGTTCATTAAATCCAACTTTTAAAATAATTTTATGAAATTTTGTTATGTTCTGTGAATTATATAACAAAATAAAGCATGTGATTAAAACATTCAAAAGTTGTATTGAGAGAAGGGGGAAAAGATTTAAATAAACACACTACTTAAATTTAATCTCCCAAATATACTATATACAATAAAGATCAATGTGGTATTAAATTTCAAGATAAGTTTTTCTTTTTCCGTTGTGTTTTAATCTTTAAAAGACATTTTAAACTATTTCTTTCTCTGCTGATTGTACGTCATAGTTAATGATTCCTGGAAAACATTAAAAATTAAATTAGTTGAACCATTTCATTTGTAAAATTTCATCATACTCTTTTTACTGCCATTAATTTTATTTATTTAATTTTTTTTTCTTTTAATATTTCTCTCCTTTTTGGCTCTTCAAAATTTATGCCATTAGTTTGTGTGCTTCATTTGCTTTTGCTTTTTACAGAATATTTGGTTAAAAGATGTATTCATGAAAAAAAAATCGTGTATATTGATTTTTCCCCCTTAGATTCTATAATGGCTTATTTAAAAATATATTTTATATTTGATGCATGAAAGAAAAAAACTGTTATAGAATTTTTAGTTGTGAATTTTACTGTGTAAAACTGCTTTGCACATGATTCTTGTTTTCCTAACTTGTCTCAGTTTTACCAATACCTGTTTACTTTGAATAAAATAGAGGCAAAACTCTTCCAATGATGTGCAATATATATATTCAGAGATATTTGATAACTTTAAATTGTGTTGGATTTTTCTTGGTACGAATTCTTAAATAATTGTGATGATTTGCTCAAAAGACTTCTATTACTTAAAATACTTTGTATTTTATTACTTAATATAAATTCTTCAAAAAATTATCAGATAAGTGTTTTTTTTTTTTATATATATATATATATCAAGCGATAAATGTAGCCGAATACCGAATTTCTCACGTGTCAACTAAAGTTTATTTTTCATTTTTGATTAGGAATGACTAAAAATGTATTTTAATATTTAATCATAAAGTATTTTAATTCGATGTTTTGATCCAAAATATCTAAAAGTAAAACATTGTATTTATTTTTTAAAGCAGTTAATATTAAAGAAGTGTCATTTTATTGCTCATTAGAAATTCTCTGCTTCTAAAAATTGTTACTTTTTTAATACTTTTATTTCGATATTCAGATATTTCAGTTCATAAGCATTTTTTTGTCTACAACAAAAATGTTTTAGTGGTTTATTTATCTGACAGCTTGTTAACAAAACTTGTAATGCCAAAAGATACAAATGTCTGCTTTAAAGGTTTTTAATTTGCAAAGTGTTTTTTGGAAAAAGTAAAATAAAGTTACTGTTTTATCTTGGGTGTCTTTCTTTGATAGGTATTTGTAGTGCATCTTTTCATTCTGTATGTGTAAAATGAAGCTGTGCTTTTATTATGTTTTAAGGGATTAAGTAAACAATTATTGCTTCTAATTTTTAATCAGTGGCTTTTGAATGTGTGCAGATTTTGTACTTAAAAGTTATAATTCAAACGAGCTTTATTTATGCAAAATTAAATTTGTTTAAATATAAAAATAATTAATATTTTTATATTGTAATTTATAAGACTTGCTTGTTAAAATATCAGGACATTTTTCCATCATACAATTTTAATCATACATTCGTTCTTTTTTGTTATGTTCTCAAATTTTTGAACCAAAAATCTGGTGAGTTTCTTTAAAATTGTGAAGTATTTTTTTTATTTTCAACTATTTTCTTTTAATTTTTCATATTATCACAACAAAAAAATTTAACTATCATAAGCGTTAAAAATATCTTTAAAAACTTATTAGTATTCAAAATTTTTAGAGTTCATGTATGTATTTGACTTAAAATTTCCATAGACTATATAAGTAATACTAAATGAAATGTGTCCACAAAATATTTTCCAAGAAGACAATCCATTTTTCAGAAGTTGTTAAATTAACTAATTTGTTTTGCAATTATAGCTACAGTGATATATACACTAATACAAGAAAAATTAGAAATTTCAGAGCGATAAATACTTCCTACCATAAACGTATAATCTCTGACACGTAAAAGCAAAATAATTCCTCTTTTTATCATCGATATAAATGCTGTTTGATTTGATTACTTTATCAAAAAATAAATAAATAAAACTGATAGTTTTTTTGTTGCATAAAAAAGGAAAAAATACGAATAAACATATTTATTCATATGAAGTGTCATTAATTAATGATGCAAATACTATAATGTGTCTTATGAGGAAATGTGATAAATGTTCACTTGTGCAGTTCGTAATTGAATCGCCATCAACCTGCAGAGTTCAATTGCATTTGAGATCAGATTAAAAACAGTGTGAGGAAAATTCAATATTTGTACCTGGACGATGTCAAGTCTTCCAAAGTAGAGGTTGCCATACTGGTAGATCTGAAGGCCATTTTCCTTCATACAGTTGATTTATTCGCTTCTTGGAATAAAGTATAGCCATGATGCTGGAAATAGACAGTCAATATCTCAAAATCATATTTAATTTTAAAAGCCAGTGGCAGAATGTAACGATCAAAGAAACCTGATTATAATTTAAAATGGATAATTTTCGGTACGTTTTCGATAAGACTTTTTTGTTTAATTTTTATTCAAGTAAAAGCACCTTTTCACGTTTGATTTAGATTTGCTTGGAATTTCTGAAATGCCTCATGTTGTGCAGTGATGATTAGCATTGACAAATACTTTTATTTTTGTGCTAACAATTTCCATTGATTCCTTGAGCGTTGAGCATTTTTAATCTAGGTAACTTGTGACAGTCGATACGTTTCCTGTCACTACACTTCTAGTGTAAAGAGGGGAGAAAATTCCTTTCACACATGGAAACTAAGTCGACTGAAAAGAAGGGAAAGTGAGTCCTAATTCATTGGTACAAAGGAGAAGCAATAAAAAGATTTCTCCGTTTTCATCGCACATTTGCAGAGCTTTGCTCCCATAATATTCTTTTAGTTGAGTCAACTAGTGGGAGGAAGTATGTTGCTTTTGAGACATTGAGGGAATGCCATTGGATCAGGCGATTTCTGTTCAAAACTAGCTCCCGACTTCCCGAACCAAGTTGACTCGTTTAAAAGGCCCTTAATTCTAAAAACTGTATCAGTTTTCAATCCATAGAGCTGTGTTCACCTTTTACCGCCAAAACTTTTTTTGGTACTCAAATATAATTTAAACATCCATACACAGATCTTTGAAGAGTTGAAATGGTTCATGTGTCAAATGGGTGAACAATTTCTAGGAGTGAACTGGAACTATTTCCATTTTTCTGCGCTTCTAACCACCCTGTGTAGAAAACTAATAGCTAGATCCGAACAGTCCGTATAATAAAGAATTAATTCTCATGCCTTTTTTTAAAAATTCCATTATTCGAAAGAACTTTTTAGAGGTTGGAAATCAGGAACTTACTGTTTGTATATGTCTGGCACATATTGAGAAGCCCACATCATGAACAGGAAGGGTTGATAAGCCACCCAAGACTCAAATAGTTTATTGATGGAAGCCACTAAGGTTAAATGAGCACACCTTTCGGAAGTCATATTGACACATTCATAATGTTCATAATCCTTTTGTAAAATCTAGAATAAAATAAAATTGATGAAATTTCTTACTTGGGATATTTTTTTAAGAAAAGCAAATCATCTGTGAAAACGTAAAAACGAATTTTGTTAAAAATAATAATTTTTATAAATTAGGTTTTTGATAAAGTATATAATAGTCAGAAAATAAAATCAGTAAAGAAAATACGTTTTTCTAACCTTATTAGTTTCAGTTGTGATCGTCTTTTCGAAGATGGAAGAGCTAAAGATTCCTGGGTTCACCATGGTTACAGATATGTTATTCCGATTATATTCCATGCGTAACGTGTCGAAGTACCCCTTAAATAACAATATGAAAATATATAAATGACATTCATAATATATTATATGGGAAACGATAATGTTATTTCAATTTTTTCGATATAAATTTAAGTGAAACATGAACCATGACAATATTTTACATACAATTAAAAAGTATCTGTCGAAATGGTTTACAATAATTACAAGAAAAAATTTACGAAATATCAATTGTAGATAAGGCTTTTGCAAGGAATGTTTGAAGCTTGAATACCGCATTAGATTGCACGACTTTTTACTAACGCATCTTCTAGAAACGTCAGCCATTACTCTTAAAAATTAAAGGTTTTTTCCTGTAAAAAATTCTAATGAATTATACTGACTTACTTTGAATTTTCCAAATAAGAGTGGTATTCATTTAAAGTAATCAAGATATTTGTTTATAATTGATTAAATCACACATTAATGTAATCAGATTTAATTACAATTGGCACTTAAAAATTTTGTTTAAATATTAAAATTAAATAAAAAAAATAAATTGATTAAAAATATAAACTATTCCATAGCATAGAATTGAATTCATTCTAGGTTTCGGTAAGCTACAGCTCTGAGTCAGTAGATTTTTTTAAAATGAATAGCAAATGAAATAGAAAATGTACGAATTAACTTTCTAGTCAGAATAATATGATATAATCGAGTATTTCATAATCAAAATTATTGAAAGCTACGATGTCACCAATCAGAACATGAGCACAGTAGTTAAAAATAGCACCAAGAAATGTATTCATTGTGATATGTATTAACTATTCTAACATCAATTGTGCAATTGTTTAAGAACACCTGATGTGATTAATGTTCTGTGTCAATCCAATCAATTGTCAAATAATGTTGAATCAAATCGAGGAAGCTGATTGCACATTCATCTTCAGATGTGCCACTTATGATCGACCTAACTGAACTTTACTCAAGGATTTGAATTGATGCTGCTTTTCAGAAAACTGGATTTCAGAACAACGAACACGGATTGTTTTCGTTTTAGTTTAATGATGACCTGTTTTTGATGTGGAGGTAGAAGGCCAAATGATGCACAGTCTAGGTAATCTGTCACATAACATACAATCCAAATACAGGTTGTTATTATTATTTTTTTTTTTTTTTGTCTGGAATCACTGGTAGAGTATGAGTCAATCATTTACCTTGTGGTAGGATAAAAATGATTTGCGATCTCATTATATATACATTTATGAAGAAAACACATGTGATTATGCTTAATCATAATGAGTATTTGATCGAGTAATAAAGACTTCCTTTTTAATTTGATTTTTAAGAATTAATATATTTTTCTAACCAGTGGCGTAACGGAGAATATTACGCCCCCGCCTAGTGAGATGTCAGTATTTATGCTCGTATCTTACAAAGGGTACGTACTTGGCATCAGTCAGACTTTGAGCCCCTTAGAGTCCTAACCCCCCCGTGTGCACGTTTCGCCACTGTCTCTAACAATGATAGATTGGTATCCAAATTTAAGTTTAGGGGTCTTGGTGTGTTTATTCGTAAGTCGCATGAATTTCATTATCACCTTGTCTAATTTTTCATAATAAATTGGTTAAGTCGATCTTGAAATATAACAATGTTGTTTGAGATTCATATCGTGATGATACGTAGTTTAAAAATTACGAAATAGGTTTTTAGTTTTTTTTATAATTCAAAACTTTTTTTCAGTTTTTACCCTACTAAACTTAGAAATGAACTTTTAAGATGTTTTATCATTTTTTTTTTAAATCCGTGACCTTATTTAAATGACGAAATATTTTCATTGATACGTTTTTTCAAAAGTATTAAATAGTAGATTTTATTCTTCGAAAGAAAATATATTTTTAAATTGCTGGAATCCTTTTTTTATGTTATTTATTTTTATGATATCCCAACTTTCTATTTACTTAGTATTACTATTTCAGAAATTCATCATAACACATATTCTGCATTGTGTAGAATAAGCTGAACTTAATGTAATTTCTTAGCATAAATGTAGGTCATATATTTTTGTGACTTATTTTATTCTAATTTTATTTCTTTGAATATCTTGTTTATCTCCATCCATTTGGTTTTTATTTTATTTTATTTTCTACTGTTATTGTGATCCTATTATCTTACTGTTTAGAAACTCTTTAATCTATTTTCTATGATTTTGATGTTTTTAACTGCAAATTATGTGATCATAAAAATGTTTGCGGTTGCTATTGTAGTGTTATAATCAGGAAAAATGTAGAACAATTCAAACAGGCTTTTATGACCTAGTATTGTTCCTTTTTAAATAGATGAGTTGTACGTCAAAAATATTTTACTCTAAATAAAGGTTCCGTTCTCTGAATGTGATCTTATTTTAGCGAAGAAACAAATAAATGGATGATTCAAAAACTACTCGCAATCCAAAATGTTACTCTAAGAAAGGCAAGGTATATCAAAGTCAAAATTATTAAAGATTTTATTTACAATGGGCTGTATTCTTCCAACTAAGCCTTTGAAAACACGACAAGTTCCCAAATGTTAGAGCCATTTCAGTGGTTGCACCATCTAGTGGCGGCTCTCGCTACCAAATTCGGACTCTTAAATTAATCTAATTCCAGATCTCGGCGGATGCTGAATACTGCCGTGATTTAATTTTGCCTAGAGTACCAGAGCCAAATTGATATTCAAGGGATCTTTTACATGCCACATAATCGTATGACATGCATGCCTATGATTTTCGCATCCAGGAAATCTATCGACATCAGCCGGAATCGAACCTGCAACCTTAGGCTTACGATGTGGGAACGCTACCTCTAAGTCACCGAAATAACGTATAGTATTACGGAGACTGGTGCGACACAGATGACATTAGCCAATATTTCATAACTCGTCATTGAATGAAAGAGTCTTCGGATGTCTTGCTGAGGTTTGGCAATCCATAGTGCTTCCACACACTGCAAGAATTGAGCTGATGTATAGCAGTGTTCATTCAAAAAACCACACAGAAACCAATTCTAGTACTGCAAAATGGCATTCTGTTCACCCTTTATATAATGCTTGCTTATGACGTTACAAATACCAATGACGTGCCCCTGCACACTGAAATACTCTTAATTAACAGGTGTCCCATCACAGTATACGCACGGTGAGAATTTTATTTGATTTGAATTTGTGTGTGTTTTCTTCACGGTGTTGCATTTTGGATGACTAGCAGTGCAGGGGAATAATATGTGTAGAATAGTGACATTTCAAAAAATTACCAATGCTGTAAGTGAAAGTTTTGTATTGTATATAAGTTATTGTCACACAGCACAAAGTAATACAAAATTTAATCTTATCAAGAAGTTATTAATGCTTGAATATATATATAGAGAGAGAGAGAGAAATTTCCTTTCTCATTATATTACTTTTATTAAAGCATTTGTTACTAATTTAAATATCCTTTAACCCATTATGTATAATCGCATATTTTGTTAAATTAATAAATTCAAAAGCTAGCTTTTTTTATTTCTTAAATGTTATTCAGGTATTTGTTTGAATTCCCCCTAAAATTTTACTCCCTTTAAGAAAATGAGACGAGCATTTAAAACAGCCTTTGTGTCACAATGCATGTACTTATTTCAAATTTTAGTAAATAAATAATACATCAAAATATTTACTTCTTTTAACCAATTTTTAAATCCATAATAAATTTAATAAGGATACATACGTGAAGAGCATGTTTAGTTCCACAATACGAAGCTGTTGAAGGAATACCTGAAGTATAAAAAGTAGAAGTTAAAACTCTTTTACACTAAACATACGATCATTTTAAAGGTTTAAAAATAGAGAAAATATATTAGCGACCTAATAAAACTTGCAAT
>BMAV01026212.1:9629-25188 GCA_019973955.1 Trichonephila inaurata madagascariensis | reverse complement strand
CCCGGTCTGTATATTTCTAGACAAAGGATTTTCGCATCCGTGACGGTCTCGGCACGCATTGTAAAAATTTACCCTCTCATCCTATTTCTCTAACGCCCCTAACTTCAAAAACCCGTCAAGGCATGTTTTTATTTTTAAAAAAAATCGAAATTTTTTTATATAGTATTTTTTTCGCTTTTTTATAATTTATCAAAGTTTCTTTAAGAATCAAGTGATCATAAATTCAAGTCATTTGCTTAAAACTATTCATTAAATTTCCCTCTAGTATTTTCGGCATTTAAAAACTCTAACTATTTATTTACTTTGTTTGGTAATGAAATAAAATGTATTTCTAGAGCTGAACGAGAGCCTCTTCCAAATAAATTATTGAACACATATTAGATCTAGTCGATAATAATAATCTAAACCAGGGGTCAGCAATCTATGGCATGCTTGCCACACATGGCATGCGGTACAATTCTCAGTGGCACTCTGCACTGCTCTACAAATTAGTCAATGTTTGAGTAGATGGAAGTTGATAAATTTGTAATAGAACTCTCTTATTTTTGGCAATCTTCTTCAAAATCATGGACATTTACGGAGTTATGAAAAAATCTGAAAGATAACTTAAAGATAAATTTATGGTTATTGTGTAAATTATTGAATCTCATCGCTGGAGAGATTTAATTGTTTGAAGAGAGAAAATTGCGTACACTCTGCTTTCCGCCTTTGGTTCAACATATCAAAGTAAAAAAATCTTTCCTTATATGAAAAATATTTCGAGTCCGCTAAGAAATTGATTAACTACTAAATGGGCAAAATCGTGTCAAATTGAAAGTCACAAATTATACCCCTGATTTTGCGATGAAAAATAGAGTAGTGCAAGCACTAGGTTTTCGCATTAAAATTTTTTTATTTATCTTTTTATTCAATTGTAATGAAGGGAAATACTTATATTTTGCGATACCTATTTTTTATTTTAATAAATATGTTTAAAAATACATAATATATGTACAATTTAATTTTTTTTAAGATTTTGGGTGAAGAAATAGTTATTTTTTTAATGTTTATTTTTATGTTAAAAAATACCTTTAAATGACCCAAAACAAATATATAGTAAATTTGTAAATATTTATATTATTGACCTCTATTTATTTTCTAACGCTTCGTGCATTATCTGGGGAATCGAATTGTTTCAAAAATGTCCTACTATGTGGCAAACTGAATCATTTTGTTAGATTGGTTTGGCACGCCACGGCTAAAAGATTGCCAACCCCTAATCTAAACTATGATACTTTCAAGCAAAATGATAAACAAAAATTAATTGTTTATAAACTCGTAGATCCCATGCTATTTGAGAATTGCCTCGATCCCTTTTATCGTTCGGAGAACTCTTGTTTGATCTCTGTCCTATGTTTGGTCCTCAATTGAACTCATCTCTATGAGTTTCCCGAGTAACTCTTGAAATCAAATTGGGTCTTAATTTATTTGGAAATCATTCCTTACAAAATTAATTCTCTCGCATCGCATTTGACAGACATATAAAAAAGTGCATATCCGCCTTTTTACCATTCACACACAAATGATGAACCATCTCTATCAAACAAACAACAGTCGAATAAAGAGTTCCATAGAACATGGAACTTTTATAAGAATTCACTCAGATGAGTGGCTGTGGTAGCCGAGTGGACCTGGTTGCGAATTCGCGGCTAATGTTGTTTCTATCGAGTCTTGGTACTACTGAAGACTTGCCATGAAGAGGAGATGATGATTCACGTTAAATCTGATGATGCTGAAAGTCTTTACATCGGGGTGGTATGGAGATTTGAAGAGCGGGATGCTAATCATGTGTCTCCCTCGTCACTTGACCGTGGTTCAAAATTACGAGGTCTGTGTCTCCAGTAATCTCGCTAGCCCAATTAACAGCTCTGCTGAGACGTGAGGGATGATGATGATGTTACTGTTGAATTGAATCTGCGGATTATTCGAAAGTATTATTTTTCTGTTGAACAGTTTTCGAATGAATTTCTTTTAGGATTAGGATACGAGTGGTTCATCGGATATACATAACGCTGCCTTCTACGAATTGTCTTCTGATCTCGTTTTACTAGGAATTCTGTCTATTAAAGTCACTTATATAACTGTTTCCGCTTGTACCATCGTTACAGTTACACCTTGCATGACGCGCACATTTATCAATATATATTTTTTTCAAACTACCAAATAATTATCTGCCATCATAAAATTTTTGCATAGAATTCTTATATAGGAAGCAATACACAGATCCATGTGACTTGCCGATAGTTCAGTAGAAGGAATCTCTGAAAAGTTTAAGTTAATATGGTAGGTTTTAAAAAATTATTTTAAAGATCTTGTAAAAAGTATATGTCAATCTTTAATAACTTTATGTAAATTATTAATCTTATTCGATTCGCGAAATACTTTCACTACAGAGCACACACACACACACACAATAGAGAGAAAAACAAATTATATAAAAGAACTCGGCTTAGATGCAACGAATTTTGACGATATTTTTATCATAATAACATGTGTCGGGGATCAGTGTAATGACGAAAATGTGCATTGAGAAGAGCTTAGAAATCACTACTCCATTTAGTTGAAAACTGGATGTACTAATGTATAGACATGATGGTGTAATTTAAAAGGTAGGATTCATATGATGATGTCATGTCCATGATGGAACCAAATCAGACTGTATCACGGGCCCAGATGATTGCTTTGGCAATCTGTTCAGTATTATCTACATAGAGGTTTGTTGACGAAAACAGGACCCCTATTTCTTGTAGAGCAGCAAGAATAGCTGGAAAGTCAAAAATATGAGCAGTTGTTAGTTTTGTATCTGTACAGTTAATTTGGTTATTTGGACAGAGATTTATTTTGTAATTATAAAAATTTCTACTTTTTTTTCAACATACACATATTTTTAAAAAGGTACATTTTCCTTTCCGGGGCCTAAAAAGTTGCAAAGTGAGTGAGTGAATATTAAAGTCCCACTGTTCACTTACTCGAGAGCTCTGATAGCGAGAGGGGAACGGGAATTTCCATGACAATATGTTATGCATTTAAAAATGTTCGTGTAAGGCCGGGGGGAATTAAACCTGTCTGACAAAGAAAAGAAGTGAAAACATTTCGAAACAGGGATTTTTAAGTTATACACTCAGTAAAAGCCCGAGCAACGCCGGGCTAAATGGAGGAGGGGAGTAGGTGGAAGTCATTTTGAAAAAGAGTATTAGAAGTGCTGATTTTGTGAAGGAAAGGAAAATTTATAAAAGTAGAGAAGCCCGTGCAACGCCGGGCCTTGCAGCTAGTCTACATAAATGTTTGTTAACGAAAACAGGAACCCTATTTTTTGTAGAGCAGCATGAATAGCTGGAAAGTCAAAAATATGAGCAGTTGTTAGTTCTGTATCTTAACAGTTAATTTGGTTATTTGGACAGAGTTTTATTTCCGTGGTAATCAGCTTGAAGGGTATTTACTAACATTTGCAAACTCCACAGCCAATTAGCTACTTTCAAATCCTACCTAGAATAAGTAAAATAACACCTAGTTCTGTCAACACATTTTTCTTTTTTACAAACATGGCGTGCAGTGGTTGCACGTCCGTCACCTATTCCAAACTTTTCTTTTGTTTCGTTGTCACAACCTTGAGACAGTTAAAAACGCAGGTGTGTTACTCGAACCTTGAAAACGTAAACACCATTGTTGACAGTTGAAAAAAAAATCCCTCCCCTTCCTCAAAAGTCATCCCTCCTAATTTAATTGAATGCCTAGAGCCAGAAGTCGTTCCACAACATTCATTTCATGGTCAGTAAACTCATATTACCCACCAACCAAAAAGAAGGAAACCATTTTGTGATGACGGTACAGTCGATTTTTCATTGTTCTTCGATGTGACGGAAGAAGTTTGTGTGAATTTTAAAAACTACGGTTATTAAAGTAATTAAGTGTGTCCTTGTGAGTCTTATTTGCATTAAATAAACATAACTCCTGTTATTTTTTGAAAATAATGGGAAATGACCAAAATAAGTTTGTATTTTACATGAAATTTTGTAATCTAAATGCATTTGTATCTAAGTGCATTATATAACATCTATTGATCATCAGAGAGATGACAATCATATTATAAAGATTGATTAGATGATATTTAGCATTAGTTATTAACATTTTTGATTTAATATCTGTTACTGTAATATTTTTGAAAAATTCTGAATTTTGGAAGTAAAGTTCTAAATTGAAGCATGATCGGCCCATACGCAGGTTTAAAGCTTTGCTAAAAATTTTGGTACTACATAAAAAGATAACTTTAAAAAGGAGACAAAAAATAAATATAAATATTCTTTGGCCTTTATTTTCCCTCATGTAATTATGCCAAGTAATAACCATGTTGTGAAGAATAATTTGAGATCTACGAGATGAAATTATTCTGAATACACTACTCAGTTATTCTGAAATGCAGTTAATTGGATCCCGTTTTCTATCATATCGTGTAATTTTTTCTTACTAAAATATAAATTAAAATAATACCTTAATAAATATGTTAAATATTAGAAACTTTACTTCAGTTTATCCAAAGCCTTAAGCGATAAATTTTATTCTAAATATAAATACATTTTATACTCAGCATATTACAGAATTCTTTTGGAAAATCTTTCCACATTCTTCTTAACTGATTTAAAAGATCATCTTACATAAAAATCATTAAATTAATTCTTTCAGTTCAAGTGATCATAAATAAAAGAACGTACAGTAATGTATCATTTATTCTAAAAAAAAAATAAAAGAAATTAATTTATCTTTTTTCTTATAATTTTTACAAAATTTTAGATAAAAATTGTAAAATTGCGTTTCATCACATAATGACCAGTTAGCAAAAGAGGCAATTAAAAACTAAGAACATTTTTGTAATATATTAAAAAAATTTTAATAGCAATAAAAATAATTTTTGTGTTGTAATAACATAAATATTAGTATTTTTGTTGTGTAACTGTTTATATTAATTTTTTATTGAGTATTTTACTACAAATAGATCGTAACCCTCCTTCTCGCCCTTCCAGCTGTCTTACGCTCGCATATATACTCTCAGGATCTATTACCGTAGTTAAAACTCTTTCCGCTCGCTCGTCATCTCATTTTAACAAAGTGGGTTAATTAATATCTGAAAACATCAGACACTCATTTATTTACTAATCCAATTGCATTCATAAACTTTAAAGTAATAATATCTTTTCAATTAGTACAAAGTATAATAAAAAAAGTGGGATTTATTTGGATTTTACAAGATTTTTAAAGCTGCGTGGTTATATTTTGAAACAAATTTTGTTAAAAAAGGGAGGTATATGTAAAATTAAAAACAGAAGAAACATTGCATAAAAAAATACTGAAATCAAGATAAAAACTTACTTAGTAATTTATTTTTTCTATTCAGCACATAAGAAAACTTATTCGAAAGGTTCACAAATTAAATGATCGTATTCTTAATAGAAAATGATCATGACCGAACTATAATGAAAATCTTAATGGTAAGGATCGCATTTCAGATAAACACAGCAAATTTTATTATTATTATTATTTATTTATTTTTTTTTTTTTCGTTTTTGACATTTGTTTTGCTAACATTGCAACATGAATGAAACATTTGATTTCTGACAGATTCTCATTCTTAAGTTTTAAATTCGTTTATTCGTTACAAAAAAATCTGCTTAATTTTGTTAATAGTTTTGATTTTAATTTTGTTTTTATTATGTTTATTTTAACTCAAGCAGTTCTCAAAGACCAATTATGAATTAGATTATTTTTATATACTAAACGCAAAAAAAAGTCAAGTTTAAGTCCCTGGTAAAAAAATATATATAAATAAATTATTTTAGCTAAATATGGAAAACGATTGTTGAATCTGAAAAAAAGTAAGAAGTAAAGAAAATACAAGTAAAAAAAACCTTTATATTCTGAGCAAAATGAGAATTCCATTACGTATATTTAAAACTACTCTCAAGTTTGCATAATTTTTCAAAATAAATAAATAACCACTCAAATAGCTTAAAATATGTAACATTTATATAACATCATCTGAATTCAATCAAAATGCACATTAAAATTAAATTTGCAAGATTTGCTCTCATATACGATGATCAATACGTTTCATGTTTTAACTAATTTTGTAAATGTTATTATAATAACAATCAAATGTATTTAGCTTCTAATGAGATTTAGAATAAGATGGAATGTATAGTATATATTTTACAGGAATAAAATGGATCGATTTTTTTTTCTATTAAACATAACTATTATAGAGTCTGTTCATAGTATATACACAGAATAAGAAGATAAGAAATAATATTAATATTGAATAAAATTTTCCAATATGAAAAAATTGTCTAATTTTGTATTCTGTGCTTCATAATGCGAAAAATCCTGAAGCTGTGCTTTAAATTGAAATTGAAATATTTGTCAATTATCTCGGAAAAATAAAAAAATCTCACATCTGTTTTTTCAAATTAGACAAAAGAGAATCATTTGAAAAATGACTTAAAAACGTATGTAAAAATATGTAGATTGTCTTTAAAAAATAAATCTGGAAAACGAATTTGATAACTATTGTTCAGAAAAATTGCATAATTATGTTATGTAAAAGTATTTTTATATGGAAGTGATTTCTATAAGAAAATAAGATATATAATAATATTCATTCACACTGCTGATTTTTTTTAAAAAAGGCTATCTAAAAGGATATCTATTTTTACTAACTTATTTCACAGCACCTTCATTTGTTTTCATAATGCGGAATTTAGAATTTAGATTTTAAAATGAAAGTTAGAATTGAATTTATATTTTAGAATTTTTCAGACATATTTTTAGATTTTTCTTCACTATTTATGTTATAAATTTGCTTCTTTAACATAATAAATGCTTACTTCTATTGTGATTTTATATTTTTAAAAGCATTGTAATAATTTTGTTCCTTCGTTGAAAGATTTATGTTTGTTAAGATATTATTTAAAAAAATTTCCCCAAAAAATAAGATAACAGTACAACAAAATTCTGTTTTATACATGGTATTATAATTTACTCATGTTTGTAATGTCCATTTTGATATTCAGTGCAATTATAAAAATACGATATCGTAATATTTTTTATCCAAACACAGGGAAACAATCCTTACAAAAAATAGGTCATTTACAAGCATTAAAATTTGAAAACCAAATTAAAAAGAGTGTACTTACAGGAAATTGACTTGCTAGCAGATAAGTACATCTCAGAGAGATCTCAGACGAAAAACATTCATCTTTCCTAACATTATCCAAGGATCGAAAAGGAGGCGGGGCTAATAGAAGAAATTCTTCTTTCTTAGCTTGACTGACAGCTGAATCTAGTGATTACAACAAAAGGTACCAAAAAAAAAGGATGTTGTCTTTTAAAATTGATAAACGAAGATAATGCGTTATTATTATCAATGTTTACATTTGAATACATTCCTATAAAAAAACATACAGAATGCTAGCCAAACGATTATCAATATTTCATTAAATGTTTAAAAATACTACTACTAATCTTTTTTTTTTTTTGAAAAAATTAATTTTGGTTATTTTTTCACTTCAATTCTTTTCCCCTTTCTCTGCTCGATTGAAATGAATTAATTCTGCATTATTAAGAGCACGAGAATTTCTCGTGCATTTAGTATAATCATTTCTATTTTAACAATTAAAATGTTAAAGGAGAATTAATTTTAAAATCTTACACAAAAATTGAGCCACAAAAAAATCGCTAGGATAAACCAAAACCGTAAAATAAAAAAATAGATCATGTATTTATCCACAAATGCTATTGATTAAATCTTAATTTAATAACGTCCTTAGCACGTAAATTATATAAAATAAATATTTTTCTAAAAAAACCTACACTTCTTTTATTTATACTTATTTTGTTATTGTAATCTCATATATTTCATTAATTATTATTAATTTTATAAAATTAAACAGTAAAAGTTTTGCATTTCGTTTGAGTTTTCTTTACGTATTAATATCAAAAAAGAAACTAATTAATAATATTTACAAAAAGGAAGTGCATATTGCCATTGATGACGTAGATTACATTCTGACATATTGCTTCTTTTTTTCCTGTAATAAGGGAAGTTATACAAAATACTAATTGTACCCTTTAACTACGTATGCATATCTTATTTGGAGAAGATAACTATAAAATTATGATCTCTCCGAACATTTTCTCTAAATACTTACAAACTATTTCACGTAAAAAAAAAAGCAATTTTCCGCTTGTGTGTTTAGTTATTTTTTTTACGAATTCTTTTTCTTTTATTTACTTTTATTTTGTCACATGGCCAGCAGCTCATGGGTTTTTTTTCTTAACAAAACTGAAAACGATTTTTTCTATTCTCAATCTTTCCTTTTCATGTTCAAATATTTTTATAGCTTTTGCAATGCAATTGTGACTATTCTAACTGATTGCTTATTGAAAAATATCTTCTAGTAGAATATAATGTCTAGAATAGTATTTAAAACGTTTTTCTTAGCAACCTAAATGAAATATATACAATTCTGATTGTAATTCTACAAGGTTATTTATGTATCAAAAATTTATAAATAAGTAAAATAATAAAAAATGCGAGATTAACGAAAAGTTTGAAAGATAAAATAATTAATAATTTAATACATTTTTATATAATAAAGTTTGCATTTCTTAAAAATCTAAAAAGTAAAAATATACAGTGGGCCACAAAAGTGTTCGTACACTTGCAATTTCTTATCAAATTTAATGTTTTCAACAAATAAAAATTAACATATTGTAATTGTAATTTTTTTATGATATCTGCAACTTCTTCTTAATGGAATGACATGATTAATTTTTTAAAAATAGTATAACTATTTTTTAAAAAGATTAATAATCAAAAAGCTACTAAAAAATTACGCCACAAAAACCTTCGTACACTTAACAAAAATCTCGACTTAGCTTTAAATATTGTATTTTTGTTTTGATTTAGTACTTAGGATTTATAATTTAGTAGGATATCTTTTAGTGTCCACAATAACTTTTAAACGTCTTGGTATAGATTTAATCAGTTTTTTGTAATTTCCGCATCGATTTTCCTCCATTCTTCTGTGATTATTGTTTCTACTTCATATTTTGTGTTTATTTGTCATATTTTCTTTTTTTTTACATCAAAATCTCACCATATATGTTCTACTGGGCTAAATAAAGTGATTCAGGAGGTATTTTCATAATTTGGGGACAGTTACAGAGACACCAGTGGCGTATATTGAGAGCAGTGCACTTGACGTCATTACCCTGTTAAAAAATGAAGTCGTCTCCAATATCCAAATTTCGGGCGGATAATTTAAAATTTCTCTTTAAAATATTTAAATAGAGCTCATAATTCCAAATACCATAAAAAAATACCAAATTACCTAATTCTGAGGCCAATTTACACCCCCACGCCAGAACACCTTCACTTCGATGCTGAAGCAACAAGTGGAGGAATTCTTGTTCCACATAAATTAACGGGATTAAACTCCTTAATTTTTCATTTACAAGAGATTATAGGCCTATTGGAACCAAAAATGTTGAATTATTTGCTATCCCAATCAATTTGCAGTCAATTTTGAATTTTCTGAAACTTAATCTCAGGAATCAAGTTGTATCAATGAACCATGGAGGTGGAAGTGTTCCTGCGTGGGGATGTAAATCGGCTTCAAAATTGGGTAATTTGTTATTTTATGATGGTATTGTGATTCATGAGCTTTATTTGAAAATTTTACAGAGAAATTTTAAATTATCCGCCCAAAATTTGTATATTGGAAAAGACTTCCTTTTTTGACAGGATAATGACGCCAAGAGCATTGCTCTCAGTGTACGCCACTGGTGTCTCTTTAACTATCCCCAAATTATGGAAACACCCCCTCAATCACTTTATTTAGCCCAGTAGAACATATTTGGTGAGAATTTGATGTAAAAAAAAAAAAAAAACATGACAAATAATCACAAAATGTGAAGTAAAAACAATAATCACAGAAGAATGGAGGAAAATCGATGCAAAAATAACAAAAAACTGATTAAATCTACACCAAGACGCTTAAAAGTTGTTGTGGACACTAAAAGATATCCTACTAAGTACTAAATCAAGAAATAAATGCAATATTTAAAGCTATGTCAAGATTTTTGTTAAGTGTATGAAGACCTTTGTGGCGTAATTTTTTAGTAGATTTTGATTATTAATTTTTTAAAAAAATAGTTATACTATTTTTAAAAAAAATTAATTATGTCATTTCATTAAGAAGAAATTGCAGATATCATAAAAAAATTACAATTACAATATATTAATTTTTATTAGTCGAAAACATTAAATTTGATAAGAAATTGCAAGTGTACGAACACTTTTGTAGCCCACTGTATTACTTTTCTACGTCAAAAATATTTAGCATTTCGTACTTGGAATTTTTCCTTTTTTCCACACCATAACAAAAAAACAAAAACAAAAAAAATCTGAAATATTTTTCTTAGTTTACAGACATGGATTTTCTTTTTACTTTCGTTATATTTATTATAAAGAATATAATATTTTTGAACTGTTTCACAGGAATGCACAATGAGAATTAATAAACAATTTCATAAAATAGCTAAAAACTTAAATTTTTATATTATGCTACAATTAAAAATACAATGTATCAGCGATTTTCATTTCATAATTTACTGAATATTCGCGAAAAGGCAAGAGTAATTTAGGTATCTGATTAAAATGAATTAAAAAAAAAAGACATTAGTAACAGCTTTCAACATTCTGTTCTGTAATTTAAAGAATTAATCACGAAAAATAAATACTTTTTAATCCTGGAATCATATTTAAAAAAGTATCTTTTAATATCTGCACAGCTAAAACAAAATTAAGGCGATATTTTTACTTTTATCTATCGTATGGGAAAGAAGACACTGTTCAACTTTAAAAGCACATTAATAACCTAAATGCAAATTTTGAATAATCTATTACACGACTATTGTTTGACTAGGAAAAGGCACATTAAAAATCGAGATATGATATTTAAAATAAATTCTCTGAACTATTTCCAACGCGCAGTAGTATGCTGTTAAGATTTTAAATTTAATACCTTGCAGATGTGTGTACCATCTAAAAATACACAAAATATCCCCCCTCCACACCTTTTCCTGTCTTTTTCAATGGGAAATGCAAATAGATTTTTCAGATCTCTGATGTAATTTACTCTGTGCCATCTCTTATTTAACGATACATATCTTCATTTTTTCCAAGAACTAAAAAGAACTACTCAGGTGTTCAAAATTAAGAGAATTTTTGGATTTTGGCTATTATCTCTAGAACTACTGGAGAAATTTTAATAAAATTTGATATGTATAGAGGGCTGATATAATGCAAAAAAAATAATCATTCAGCAGTTAAAATACACGCGTGATTGGGCATGGCACTCGTCGTAGTCGGAAGGTATGAAACAGAAGTTGCAGAATATAACAAAAAAATTTATTAATAGGGGGTATAGTCCCTTCTTTCAGATAAAACAGCCTCACACAGAGATTTTGTACCAGAGATAAGAGAATTTATGAGTTTCTGTGACAATTAATCCCACGCGTTTGCGTAGAAATTTTGTTTTCAAGCCTTGGATGGTTGTCGGAGGGGAGTTGCAGTTGCCCTTCCTAGAACGTCTCAGCTTGCTCCCGCATGTTCTATACTAGTGGTCCCCAACCCCCGGGCCGTGGACCTGTACCGGTTCATGGATCAAATAGTATCGGGCCGCACAAAGAACATTGAATCGTTTCTATTTTATTTACTGTGGTGTATTTCTCTAGGGTTTGTGACTTTTTCCCGAAATCACTATGTATTCCGTGTGAAATCACTTGATTTTCATTTTTGGTGCAACAGTATCTTATTCTAAAGGCTTGCTTAAATACAGTTAAAAATTATGAAATCAAAACCATCTAAAATGTAAACAATCAACTCCTCCCCCTCAGACACACATCAGCGAGCCGTGGTAAAATTAGCACAAGTTGACCGGTTCAGGCTAATAGAATGGTTGAGAAGCAATGCTCTATACGGATGAGGGCTGGAGATTTAAATGGTCAAACCATTTGGCAAATATCCTCATTTTCCAGAAATTCGTCGACCAGATGAGCTCTAAGTGCATCGAGTTGTCATTCACTAAAATAAAATCAATGACGAATGCCCCCGTGAAAAGGCAAATATCATATGGAGATATACTTTCATATCCGCCAAGGACCTTCTATCTACCCTCCAATGTCCGAGAAATCGATCATTGCGGCAGTGGAGGCTTGGTGGTCTGGGCAAGCATCACATTGGATGGCCGCATACAACGCTGTGTTTTTGCAAGAGGCACTGTGACTTTTGTGAGGTATAACGATAAGGTCTTGGAGCCCAATGTTTGCCTTTTCATTGGTGCAGTTGACCCTGATTTTATTTTAATGGATGACAATGCGAGGCACATTGGTAGACGAATTTCTGTAAAAGTTTCTGTCTGCTCTCCAATGTCCAAGAGATCGATCATTGCGGCAGCGGAGGCTTAGTGGTCTGGGCAAGCATCACATTGGATGGCCGCATACAACGCTATATTTTTGCAAGAGGCACTGTGACTTCTGTGAGGTATAACGATAAGGTCTTGGACCCCAATGTTTGCCTTTGCATTGGTGCAGTTGACCCTGATTTTATTTTAATGGATGGCAATGCGAGGCACATTGAGCTCATCTGATAGACGAATTTCTGTAAAAGTTTCTGTCTGCCCTCCAATGTCCAAGAAATCGATCATCGTGGCAGCAGAGGCTTGGTGGTCTGGGCAAGCATCACATTGGATGGTAGCATACAACGCTATGTTTTTGCTAGAAGCACTGTGACTTCTGTGAGGTATAACGATAAGGTCTTGGAGCCCAATGTTTGTCTTTGCATTGGTGCAGTTTGTGACGGGCACACGCGTCTTTTCTGTAACATAACCTCTGGGTTCTTTGACGGCCAGGATTAATGGCAAATCTTTTCCAACCCAAATCCAAGAATTGAAATACGACTATGAAATGCAAATAAGATAGCTTTTAAAAGAACAGAAGTTTCAGTAAGCAGAATGGCAATTTACGGTAAAGTTATGTTTGGAAGAGATACGAGTGTGAATTGACGGCCTATCATANAGAGAAAGTTATGTTTAGAGGAGATAGAAGTGTAATTTGACGGCCTACCAAAGATTAACAGATTTCTAGCCATTACTACAAGGTGCATACTATTGCACGCGTGCCTAAAGTCTCTCTGAAAGTGATTGAACCGAATCTTGATTCAAGGTAGAACTGATTATTTGATATTAGAACTTGTAATATTATCAGAATTGAAAGTAAGAGGATAATATAATTATTTAGATAAGTGATCCAAGTTTCGCGATCAGGTTTAGCTACAGCTGTGTGTTTGGTTTATTCTCACTTAATGTAAGTTTATCCAGTTTATTAGAAATTTAAGTTCAACTCTTAATAAAGTCATATTAAGAATTTTAAAATGTCGATTCTTTTCGAGAATTCCACACCTCTAATTCATGCTGACAATCAAAGATATGGTCGCCATAGAACGACCATATCACAATATGACAAGCCCATAGGGTCACTGGTAATTAAAAAAATTGTTCTTAGTACTGTTAAATTAATTATAAAATACATTGCACAGTACTGACACATTTATAAGTGTTTTATATCAGTGTAAATGTGTATTTTATTTTTTTATTATATCAGAATGTATTTTGTTTTGCTTCCTTTTAGTAAATTAATAATTTTTTAAAAATAATATTTTGATTTCGACTTTTTAATATCCTCGTGCCCTCCTCGTAGAGTTGTCGCACCCCCAAGGGGGCCACTCCCCACAGTTTGAGAAACGCTGCCTTAAGGACTGTTTTAAATGTCCTTATCACTTATGAAATTGAGTATAGCTCAAATAAGATGTGTGGGGTTAAATCAAGCCCAACAGTATATTTTTATCACTAGAATTGTGACTAGTATTTTTATAAAAAAACTGATTAAAAAATATTTATATTCATTTAAAGGCAATTAAAAATAAATAATACCAAACACGAAAGAACTATAGGATTATATGTGTGATAGACGGTGGTAGATAAGAAAAATCGAACACATCGTTAGTTGAAAAAAATCGCCATGTACCACCACGTGATCCTTTCACTGGATAGAGTCCACCTGAAGATATCAAGGCAGAAGATATCAAGATATCACACAACAGCGTTTTCAAGCAAAGCAAATCATCCCCGTCTGAGAGACGGATGTTCTGGTCAGAGGGTTAATCATGTTGACTACCGGGAGGAATTATTGACCAGTACTTCCAAGCATAGTAGCCATCAGGATCTACCAGATAGCTGGCACTTGAAGTCATAAATAATATACCTGATCAGACATTGATAATTTATACAGATGATAGCCGTTTGGATATGGGTAGAGCAGGGAGTGGTATACTTAGTAACAATCCCGGGAGTGATGCTAAAATCAACATCAGGAATGCTGACCACTGTTCCGTCTTTAGATCGGAACTCATTGATATTACTAGTGGTGCTCTTGATCATGATCGCAACTCTAATAAGGACAGTATCTGGATCCTGAGTGAAAGCATGAGCTCCATCCAATATTTGAAGAATTAGCCAACGATTATGGACGGTACTGGCTTGAATATTATTTCCAAATTGGCTAGGCTTGGTCAGAGGTAATAAGTGTGTCTCCATTGGATACCATCGCACGTAGGTGTGCCTGGGAATGAGACTGCTCATGAGCTGGCTGGTAGGGGTGGTGATCTCCCTGTCCCCAGTTCCTCTGTCTTGAGTTATTCTGAAAATTGGAGTTAAATGAGAGTTAAAAGGAATCTGACTTTGCGAAATTCTCCTGCTCACCACTGGTACGCAGATAAGAATTTTGGCCTATCTCTACAGTGTAGGAGATCTAGGGTTCTTCAGACGACCTTGGGGGTGCTTTAGAAGAGGTCACCTGCGGGGCATGACTTTTGTGCAGGGGGTAAGGTTTTTCTATGCCTGTTTCTGCTCCTCTTCTGGACTGTTGGGACATATCCCTGGGACAGTTGCTTGGTGAGCAGGTTCTGGCTTGTGACATTCTTTTGCGGAAAGGTCAAAGGGACTGGGTGTAGGATTTCCAGCTCCAAGGGGCAGTGGCGTAATGTACACCCCCATATCCCTCGCATTGCGGGGGGGGCAGGACTCTAGAGGGCCCAAAGTCTGACTGACACCTGGTACGTACGCTTTGTAAGGTCTGACTTGGGGTACAAAACTTGACTTTGCATGCAGCCCCTAATGCTCTTCGTTACGCCACTGCCAAGGGGATTTGAAACAACAACATGAATGGAAATCAAAATATAAGATTAACAAAAAAAAAATTTTTTTTTTTTTTTAAAGTTTATTTGTGTGTATATTCCTAAAGAAACCAAGAAAATCTTAAAATGATTTTATAAAGAGAAAAGTTAACTTCTAAATCTTATATATATCAGCATGCAATTTTGAAAAATTATAATATTGAAGTATTAAAT